>CAUYON010174122.1:0-34203 GCA_963573935.1 Arctocebus calabarensis | reverse complement strand
GAGTATCAATGTCTTTATATAGTGATCAAGAAAATGCCATGAAGGCTATCTGTAACAGTACAATCAAAACATTCCTGAATGTATATGAATCGTGCCCTATGATTGCACCAATGTACAGAATTATGATTCAATAAAATTATTAAAAAAAAAAGATTTAGAATGTGATAGCTATTGATGCTTTTCAAATAAAATATATTTTTAAAATTATGTATGCAAAAACCAATTCAATATTGTTCTAGCTGCAATTAATAGTTATAAATTCCAGATTACCAATTAGCAGATAAAAGACATGTTGTAAGGATCTGGAGTAGTCCTAGGAGCAACTAGAAGCCTAGACAATCAGACTTCCATCAAGACAGTCACCACACTTATGTCAGGTGAGTTCAGGAGCTGTGTACCTGGATGAATTCTCTTCAGAACTGGGAGTTCTCAATCTTCTGTTGTATGAATCCCTTTGGCCATAGGATGAAACCTATAACCCTCTTCTCAATGTATAGTATTTTAAAATATATAAAGCAAAGTACATAGGAATATAAAGGAAATCAATTGTTTTTAAATATAGTTATCAAAAAATCAAAAATCCCAAACATATGTGCTTCTTTATGAAGGTATTAAATGATACCGACTGGTGGGTCTAATTATGAATGTAACTCCAGTGACAGTGACAAATTCAAAGGGAATAAGTAAATTCAACAGCTCAGTGGTTCACCATATCTGCAGTGACTGTCAAAATATGAAAATATCTGTAATTTAAATGGGTGGCTAGCTCACAATTACTGCTAACACGGTTAAGATTAGTTTATTGCCTACATTCACAATGAATGGAAACATTAAATTTTAACTAAAAGTTAGTGAAAATAATAGTGTCTATTTTTTGCTACTCAATTCTATGACTACTCTTAAATTCCATTTAAAGACTTCAGGATAAGGACCCTCCTTTTAGATGTTTTAGATGGTGAACTTCTTGAAAGGAGGGATTTGACTTTATTCAACTTTGAGCCCATCTGGCCTCCTCTCATGGAAGTTCTGTGTGTGCTCTACGTGGCGAGGATCTTCAACTATCAGTCAGTGACACCTTCCTTCTTCTAAGCACTTATGGGGTCTTGAACATCATGAAGATCGCCATTCAATACTGAGGACTCTTGGGTTACCATGAGTTCCTCATTCACCTCATTCTGTAGTCATCACTATAGTCTATAGTCATCACTCTTGGCTCCTTTTCCCAGTTATATGGCCGCAACTTTGTGGAAGCAGTCATTCTTGGAAATCTGCCACAAGAGACTACCCAGGATACCACCTAGAATATCACCAGTATACCACCTAGGCTCCATGAAAGTCATCTCCCCCTGGAGATGTCATGGTCCTGTAGGAGGACACAGATTTTACACTAGTGACTGTCTACCTAAACCCTCTCTGACGAAAGGACATTAACTCCTTTCCAGGAGTCTCAATTTTTATCATTTCTCTGTCATTTCCATTGCTTTATCAGAGAGGTTCTTTCTATCTTTCATTGGTCCATATTCAGCCAGTTAGCCTTCCAAGTGCCTATTAGAATATTTCTTTTTTTGCAATCTGATTCAGTTTGAATTGAGCAATTTGTACTCGATAAGTGTTCAATAAAAGCTTATTATGATAACATTATTGAAAGCTATCAATAAAATTGACAAAAGCTTTTTGCCCCACTAATATACCAAATACTTAGTTCCTTAGATCTGCTGCTGTGATGCTTTAACCCCAAAGCTCTGTTTCACAATGCAGTAGCTTCATCTGATAGTCAGGAGAAAATGAGAATTGAAAATGACTTATCAGAGTGTCTCTTTTCTGTTCACCTCCTTCCTGATATATCTACCTTAAGAGATATGGAAAACAAAGAAATGTAAGGTTGAATACCAAAACGTATAGGGGAAAATTCCTTAAAATGGAATAATTTAATATGGCTAGTCGAAACAGTAACAACAATGAAAAGATCTTGCAATAACCTGAGCTTTGAAAAACTATTGGATGTTGCTGAACGGTTTTTGTTTCTTTCACCAAAGATCTTCCTGAGACAATAAGTTGCTTCAATCTCAGAAAATTAAGCCAGAATTCATTCCATCCTACTCCACTCTGTTACTCCACGAACATTTGTTGTTGTTTTTTTTTTACTTCTAGAATTTTTTATTGCATGATATTTGTACTTAAACAAGAGAGGAAATGAACAGTTGTTTTAGTCTAACTACAGAATATTTTTTAAAATTCCAAATTGTGTATTTAGTTGCTACATCTGTTTCTTCAATTAAACTTTTAGCAAATGTTTGCCTATTTTTTGTGTGTAAAAATTCTGAAAGATGTTGTCTTGGGTTTAATGATATAAAAGTACCCTCAAATGGCCAGTTTGGTCATTTCATTCTTAATACTTTTAAGGGCCAATGAAAACAAGAAGTAAACCTGATTTTTGGTTACCATCTGATTTAAGCATTGATAAGAAATAACTTTGATTGTTGATAGGTGCTGAGAACTGTTGTTAGAGAGGAGTTTAAGCTGTTGAAAATTGGATAAATTGGATCACATAACTGTTTGCAATTACAATCCTGAGGTACATCTGGGTTTGTTATTGCTTTTGAAGAGACAAAGAAACAGTGGCACAAAACACTAATATGACTCAGTCAACACCATCCATCTATTAATTGTCAACAACAGAAGTAGAATTCTAAGTTTCCGAACTCCTGATGACCTGTCTTTCAAAAGGGCAGGCACAGGTCTATATTCATAGCAAAGCAAAAGTTTTCAGCTCACTCTCTATGGTCTTCTTTTCAAAAGAATTTTTGTTTTCAGTTTTTCTAAAACTAGTTATTTATTCATTGTGAATACTTTTTTCCCCCTGAAGAGCTGAGCTGAGCCTAAGCTGGCTCTCTTCAGTCATTCTGGAGCAGTTGGTATAGATTTTGGTTTTTCTCAAGCGAAAATATGATGGGCTTCAACCTAATTGTTGCGTTCTTCCATAGGCATTCCTAGGTGACTTTGCAACATTATTTATCAGATAGGTGCTGGATGTAGAGCCTGGTGTGTCTGTGTGCTGGGATGTGTATCTTAGGCCATTCCTAAGGGCTCTTAGACGGGATAGACAGGTGGCCTTTTTCTGAGGAGGGAACTACAGAATTCCCAGACATGATGATCTGAAGCACTTCTGAGACATCAACTATTTTGGAGAGATGGCCTCATAGGAAGAAAAGTTAACCTAGTCTTTCTATCACTTTGGGTGAAGCTATATTTTGGTTCATTCCAATAAGTATTTACATCGGCACAAGACAAACTGAATTCTTGTTCTTTAGAAATAATTGTTTGAATACAAAATAGAGAAGTGGTTTCTTTTTTCCTCCCCTTTTCCTTTTCTGGCATTTCTTTCTTCTTCTCTTTCATTGTTTTATTTTTCCCAAGAATATTTGTTGAATTTAGAACCAATCAAGGAACAAGAGATAGTGTATGGCTAAAATATGGCTTTTGCCCGAAGGAGACAGACATGGCATAAATCATAGTATACTGTTTTCTCTGTAAAGAAGGCATCCCTAAAATTTAATGGCAGCACAAGACTTCATGCCGAACTACAAGGGGTCACTAGGGATGGCTTTAGATTGTACATATTTCTGAACAGGGTCTTGGGGGATGAATAAAAGCTTGGCCAGTGGATTATTTATTTATATCTACAAATCAAAAACGCAATATACACTAAGAAAATGATAGAAGTCACATAGATAGACATATATCTTTCTGATTATCTTCATTAGACTTTGGGAGAAAGAAAACTTAGGCTGAGAACTAGAAAACAGTAGACAAGCCCAGCTCCAGCTCCACAAGGCGGCATTTGAGAAATCGGTGGTCAGCGAGTCTGCAGTGCCAACGCATTTCCTGCTTCTAGGTGACTGAGGGTTCTGGTGGGAGGTCTTTAGCTCTAGGGCCTAGCTCCCCACCAAATATCGCTTTTCTAGCTCTCAGGGGGCCCCCAACAACTCAAAACTGAAATTGTTAGTTAAACCACAGCTTTGACTCCTCAGCCCCCCAAGTCTGCAGTCACACTTGTTAATTACCCCGACTCCCACACATAACCTGCCATTTTTTTTTGCTGGGTGATGCCAGTAAATTCACCTCTGATTAGGATCAAGCTGTATGGGAGGCCCGAAGCGCTATGGGATTTTCAGAATGTTTACTAGAGTGTTAAAACATCTATGGGGGGACGGCCCCCACAGATGTGCCATTGTGACCTATGTCTGTCCTGACTCCTCACATGTATACACATGGGGGCTTTCTTTTAAAGTTCAATGGTAGTACATGCAAACGAATAAGTTCACGACTAAAAAGAACTATTGGTTAACTAAGTTTGGAAACATTTTAGTTTTAGGAGAAAGAGCTAAGTGAAAAAAAGAAAAATTTCAGGGGATCAATTCAGATTGATTCAGATTCAGTTCAATTTCCTCAACCATCTATTCCTACATCAAGGTTCCACATATGTAATTAAGGATGATCAGACTGAGGACCTAAAAAGAAAAAAAAATTGTTGACTATTTTGTATTTCTGAATGCCAAAAACATTAGAACAATAAAAGTTAAAAAGAAGGTAAAGATGGGTTAGCCATTGGAAATTCTCTTTTCTATGCATTTGGATTGATTTTTTTTTGTAAAACCTCATGTACTCTCATATTTCAAAAAAATAGTAGCAGAAGCACTCCTTTACAACTCAAAAACGAAACCATATTCAAAAAAGTTAATAGGAATAATCTTTTAATTTTAATTTAATTTTAATTCATTGCCTAATATCTGTTGAATAACTTTTGTTTCCTGATTACTGCACACTTCATTATTTCAAAATCAGCACAAAGAAAACAGCTACAAAAATAAATTCTCTGGCTTGGTTACAAATTCTATCTGCATCTAACCAGTGATACTAGATAGTTTGGCCATCCAAATCACAGGTGGAACTTTTGAAAAATTACATTCTTCTGCTGGAGTGGTGGTTTGAGCCACCTCTGGGAGGCTGAGGTGGGTGGATTGCTTGAGCTCAGGAGTTTGAGACCAGCCTCAGCCAGAGCATGACCCCATCTCTAAAAATAGTTAGACATTATGGGGGAGTGCCTGTAGTCCCAACTACTCAGGAGTCTGAGGCAAGAGGATCGCTTGAGCCCAAGAGTTTGAGGTTGCTGGGAGCTATGTTGCCACAGCACTCCACTGAGGGTTTCATAGTGAGACTCTGTCTCAAAACAAAAAACAAAAAACAAAAAACCAAGCAATTACATTCTTCTTCCGAGCCTTTGCCATTTTTACCCACTGGATCCAGGGTGCTTGTCTGGACATACACATTTTGGAGATACTTTCCAAGTAGTTTTGATGCTTTTCCTTTTAGAGAACTACAAGTACAGATTATTCCCTATTTAGTCCTTGCATTCTCTGTTTTATTTCATCCCAATTTTCTGCTTAATATTCTTTAAGCAACTTTCATTTCCTAGCATGTATTATTCCATTATTTCATGCCTCCTTATTCCAAAAGGAACACAAAGAGTTCAGAGGAGATGCCTCGCAGTGCCTGTGTGTCTGTGGTTCCCAGCTGGTTGTCTAGAACTCAGTGTTGTGTTGATTTCCCCAGGTGGGACAGAGGCCCCAAGTGGGTGGATAAAATGGAGAAGCTGTGGGCACTCAGAGGAACTCTGTTAAAAGTGTCACCGAGAGGCTGAAAAGAGCCAGTTGTTTTCTCACTCCCCCTGTTCTTAGAGTCAGAGCAGAGGATTCTGATTCTGACGGGGGAGCTCTTGATATTGCCTCATTGGCCTTTTGGTTCCAAAGAGGAATTGATGATCTCATTGAGGCTTGCTGGAATGATTCAGAACTGTGGATGGGATTGACAGTTTCAGTTCATGTGGTCACACAAAGCTTAGACTCTCCTTGAAATGCTGAACTGTAGTATCTCAAGCCTTACCACTTTTTAAAAATTTTGGAATATTAGGGGGCACACATGACACCTCTGGACTCTTCCCTCAGCGCCCACAGTTCTAGGAAGCTGGAAAACACTGGTGAAGTCATTATTCCTGGTTTAGAGCTGAGTCTGGGAGTAACTTCTCCCGCTGTCGGACCCTGGAATTTGTACAGCACAAAGCAAAGGCTCGCCTGGCTCCTGGAGGGCTTTCCCACTCAACACTGAAGTTATGCCCCTCATCTTACAACCATCTCTGCAGGGAGCACACAGAATGTGGAAATGCCTTGTACTTTTGTGCTTCTGTGTGCTCTTCTACCACTTACAGGCATTCATCTAGGAGGAGACACGTCCTAAAATCTAATTAGAAACAGAAAGCGAAGCAGAGGGCACTGGAAGATTGGAACTGGACTGCACTGGTTTTTTGTAAATACTGAGGCACAAACGGTACCTGGAGAGCTCCTTCTGGTAGCTTTAATTTGCTGCATGAGGACAGGAGATTCTAATTTCCTGTCACCCATCACTGTCCATCTCTTCTCAACCTTAACCTCTGCAGTATTTTCAGTGGCTGTCAATTAGGTTTGCCACTGAGAGGCACAACGTTTAAGATCTCTTGCTTCCCAGCCTGACTACTGACACCAGGTTGCATTTGGGGGATTGATGGCACGTGTTTTCTTCCCTCCTCATGCAAAGAACATTCAAGTAAAAATGGGTGGGTCTTTCCTATCCTTTCTTTAGTACCAATACTGTTTAACTTGTCACTGTAATGAAAACACTTAATGTCTCTACCACTGGAATACTACCATGTAGTTATAATTCATTGTGTGGTTATGCCTCATTGGATTTTGGCATTTGGAGCAGATGCTTAATAGAGTCACACTTCCCAGGGACACATGACTCAAGGTGGTTGTGCAAATGTAACTGATGATTCATGTAAGTTCTATTTCTGTAAACTCATATGATGACCTTGCAGTTGAAATTGCACCCCTGCCATGATTGTGCAGGGCTACTATGAATGCTCTCCAGGCACAAAAGCATACATACTTGGTCACAGATGTCAGACAGCCACTGAACAGGGGACTCTTCTCTTGATACTCTTAGGGCTTGAAGCAGATGCGTGCCAGTTAATTCATCATCTTGTTTCCAACTGTGCCTGACCCTCCATTATTCTGAAACTGCTTCACTGTCTGGAACAATGAATAAATTGTTTTAAATGAAACAAATTCAGAATATTAGGGGGCACACATGTTTTGTTTATGTATTTTATTTTTGTACATATTAGGCCAAAGTTATAAGTTTCCCCTTCACTTAGATAGCATGCACCATAGCTGATAAGTATGAATTTTCCCATCCTCCCACCCCACTCCCCTAGCTTGATTTTTATTGAAATTTACTTCCAAATGTGCACTTACGTGTTGATCCATTACTTTGGTATTGAGTACATTTGTTTGTGATATTTCATTTAGAAGAATGGTTTCTGGTTCCATCCTGCTTGTCACAAAAGATGCTAAGTCACCAGTTTTTATGGCTAAATAGTACTCCATAGTAGGCATATAGTACATTTTATTAATTCATTCATGTATTGATATATTGGTGGGCACTTGGGTTGTTTCTATATGTTTGCAGTTGTAAATTGTGCTGCTGTGAACATTTGAGACCAGATGTCCTTTTTATAAAATCACCTTTTATCCTTTGGGTATATACCTAGCATGGGATTGCTGGATCAGATGGTAGGTCCACTTTAAGTTATTTGAGGTCTCTCCATACAGGTTTCCATAGAGGCTGTACTAGTTTGCAGTCTTATGAATAGCGCATAAGAGTTCCTTCCTCTACACATCCATTCCAGCATCTGTTGTTTTGGGACTTTTCAATATGAACCATTCTCATTGGAGTTAGGTGATATCTTAACATAGTTTTCTTTTGCATTTCCCTAATGATCAGAGATATCAAGCATTTTTCATGTGTTTATTGGCCATTAGTATATCTTCATTGGAAAAGTTTCTGTTCATGTCTTTTGCCCATTTTTTAATGGAGTTGTTTGGTTGTTTCTTGCTGATTTGAGTTCTTTTTAGATTCTGATCATCAGCCACTTATCAGATATGTAGCATTGAGTAGTTTCCCCCCTTCTGTGGGTTGTCTGTTTGCTCTTTTGATTGTGTCCTTGTCTGTGAAGAAGTGTTTTAATGTGATCAGGTCTCATTTATTTATTTTTGTTGTTGTTTTGTGATTGCTTTTGGGGTCTTCTTCATGAGTTCTTTGCCTAGGGTGGTATCTACAAGAGTTTTTCCAGCATTTTCTTCTAGGATTCTTATAGTTTCCTGCCTTAGGTAAGTATTTTATCCATCATGAGTTAATTTTTGTGAATCGTGACAGGTGTGGATCTGGTTTCAGTCTTTTACATGTAGAAGTTTTTCCAGCGCCCTTTATTGGGCAGGGATTCTTCTCTCCAGTGTATGTTTTTATCTGTTTGGTCAAGAATCCTTGTCACTTTCTACACACAGCTGAGGGTACCCCCACAAATCAGGAAGTAAACTTCTGTCATTAGAGGAAAACTGTCAAAGAAGTGAGTCAGTCAAAAAAAGGACTCTTGAACCTGAATATTTCTCTCCTGCACTGACATTCTCTTTTTTACTTCTAACTTGAACCTCTAACTTGAGTGTAGTATAAACCTGAACTGGGGCACCTCAGTGTTTAGCTTTCTAGCCTTGGAGGAATTTCCCCAGCATTCCGGAGCCCCAATGGCTTTCAGTCTTCACTTGGTTTGTAGCTTTCCAGGAGTTCTATTGCTTCCTCTTCTTTTTTTCCCATTTCTACAAATGGTATAACACAATGACTGTCCCTCTCCTTTTATGAAACCACATAAAGTCATAACAAGCAAATGACAATATTTCAGCACAGAATAATTTTTTTCTTTGTGTCTTGAGGGAAGGTGAAGTGGCATTTTTCTCTTATTTACTTTATTTCTATTTGGAGCTATGCAATCGCTAGTCATTTTCTCATATTTCTTCAGTTATTGGTATTACAAAGATAGTAAGTTTCTGAACCTGAATAAGAAATGTGATGGGTAAGGATGAAAAGAGGAGAGGAGGATTTTTGAAAGTGGGATTTCTCTTTCTCTTTTAACCTCTTCACCACTTTATCCTCATGATTATACAGTAAAATGACATTTAGTTCTTAAAAAGCTTGAAATTAGATCTCCACTCATTCAAAGTTAGAAAAAAGTTAGTAGATTCCCTGTATGTGAAAAAGAAGATATATTCTTCACAAGCAGCAAATGAGAAAACGCTTTAAGATTTGCTTCAAGGGTAAAACACAGCCTCAAAGACAAAGGAAAATTAAACTTTGCTAAAGCTTAGCAAAATGTCCAAGTACATGTTTAGAGGCTCAGTTTCACACCATTAGCTATTGACACACATATTTTGGTATCATGTTTTCTTTCCTTTCTAAAAACTAATAGACCTTATTTTATAGAGCAGTTTTAGGGATATGGAAAATTGAGCAGAGTTACTTTATTACCTTCCCCCCACTGTCTTTCTACTAACTCCATACGTTTGCCTTTTCTAGAATGTCATAAACCTGGAATCATATAGTGTGCAGCCTTTTCAAACTGGCTTCTTTGATTTCGCAATATGCATGTATGCCATTTAAGGTTTTTCCATGTCTTCCCATGACTTGATCAATAATATCACTGGATAATATTATCTTTATGAACATAGTTTGTTTATCAATTCACCCTATTGCTGGACCTCTTGGTTGCTTTCAATTTTTGGCAATAATGAATACATTTGCTATAAATGTTCATGCACAGGCTTTTTTGTGGATGTTAAGTTTTCAACTCATTTGGGTAAATACCAAAGAGCTGGACTATGTGGTAAGATTATGTTTTGCTTTGTACGAAAGCACTTTGTCTTCCAAAAGGCTGTATGGGGTGCGTCCTCACAAGCCATGAATTAGGGCTCCTGGTGCTCCGCACCCTCACCGGTATCTGGTGCTGTCTGTGTTCTGGATTTTTGACACCCTATTTGCTATGCAGTGTTATCTTACTTTCCCTGATGACATACCATGCTGAACATCTGTTCATTTATTTACTTGCCATTTGTATATCTATCTTCTTTGGTAAAGAGTTTTTTGCTCATTTTTAAATTGGGATGTTTGGTTTTTTATTGCTGAGTTTTAAGAGGTTTCTTTGTATTTTAAGTACAATTTCTTTATCAGCTATTTGTTTGGTAAATATTTTCTTCATGTTTCTGGTTGAGAGATCATCTCTTAAAAATGGTGTTTTATGTAAAGAAGCAGTGTCCTTCATTTCCTGAGAGTGCCCAGTTCTAAATGTTATAGAAGAGGAAAACAGAGAAATTTACAGATTAACTTCTTTTAAATATGAGAACATAAACAGATGTATTGCAGGAATCGAAAGGAAGATTGTCTGAATTATCACAACTTGTGGAGTGAAGTGGTCATCATGGAGTGTTTGATGCCTTTTCAGATGGAGCTCCAGCCCGGTGGGACATAAATGCTTTTGCTCATAAATCTTTCATACTATAACTTCTACCCAGGATTTCAAATCTCCTTCCCTCTGGATGTGTGCATCTCCTGCTACGTACATCGCTGTCTGAACCCCCACCTTTGATGCCCAGTGTGTGGTGTTGAATCATGAGCTTGGGACGTTAGTGCAAAAATGATTGGGCCTCAGCACTCAGTTCTCTATCTTAGGAGTCGTGTGACTCTAGGGAATTTGTGACCTATGGCGACTTCTTCCTCTGTGTGCCTAGCTCAGGGTTTGCTGAGAAGGTGAAGGGCTGTGTGTAAAGCCCGCTGCTGCTCCTTGCTCGGCACCTGCCTGTTCTCATCTTCCTTTCTATCCCTCTATGAGTTCCCTACCTTCGTAGCCTTATAGCCTGTTTTTTTGTTTGTTTGTTTGACTACTAATTTTCCTTGTTTGTATCTGAGTATTTCTGCCAATAGCCTGTGAGCAATATCCCCTTTTTTCCTCCCACTGGTTTCCTCTCTTTTCAGTGTCCCATAACCAGTCCCCGTGCGGTCTTTTCTGGTCTCATGGTGAAGTTCCCACACAGACACAATTGAGGTCATTTCTTGAACTTGCAGCTTCCCTTTCTCTTTTAGCCCTTGTGATTTTTGCTATTTCTAACTTTTTTTTACCCTTTTTAGAGGCACTGAATTCAGGAATTCAGTGACATCTATTAAAGTATTTCATGATGAACCCTTGTGTTCCTAGCATGGTGAGGCACCTGAGGGTCTTAGGGGAATATAATATAAATCTTCCCTTCACATTGATGATCTACTCAGAAAGACAAGATATCTACATAAAACCCATGTGCACATTAGACAGAGCATGTCTATAGGGAAGGTTTATTTGGAATGTGAGCCAATGGCTTCATGGGATTCACTGGCATGTTACCCAGGTGACTATTGCCCAGGTTTGGGCCCTAGGTGCTGACCAGGAGGGATACCTTTTGGCTAAAGGAGTTCAGGTGGACAAGGATAGGGTAGGTGGTAAGGGACAATGGAGAGAGAGGATGATTCAGTGAGTGACCAGAGTTGGGGGAGGGGGATGTTGATCCTTGGAGGATTATTAAAAGAAGCTGGGGGTGAAGGAGAACCTGACCATGAGGCATAGACTCCTAGAACATGAGCACCCCCTCCTTTGTTCCCTTCTTACCTTCTTTCTATCAACTGACCATCAGTTTTAGAGCTGGGACATATATCTAGTGGGAATTGTGATTTGCAGGACTTTTAATCATGTAATCGTTAATTCGACAGTTTTCAATACTCTGCCTTATTTCAAAGAGGGTTTTAGAAAGGTTACAAAGTTAAAAGGAAAAGTAAATGAATAGAAAACAGTAAGGCATTGGGAAAATAAAGGTGGGGATGCTAGGTGGATCTGGAAGTGAAGTAAGGACACAAAATTCACGTCACAGAGTTTACTACACTTTTTGGAGATGGGCCTATTTAGGATCTGATAAGAAAAGTGAACATAACTGTTCACAAAATTTCTAGAATTCATTAGGTGACAATCTGTGATATAGGCAGAAAGTGACCATCCTTTTTACTAGAGCCACGGAAAACTTTTTCCTCAGTCTTCATAGATCAAATTCTTAAATTTAAAAAACAGACTTTGTAAAGAATTACATTGTAGGAAGGAAGGAGGAGAATATATACTAACCAGAGATCATTGTACTCAATTTTTATATCAAAATTATAGGGTTTGTTTTCTACTTGAATATGTCCAAGACCTTGTTGAGATTTCTTCATGGTTGACAGGACCCAGGGGGTACTTCATGATACTCAAGGAGGCAAGGTGAGACTTCTTGACACTCAGCATCAAGTCGTCCCCCTTCTCCCTTACCTTCTGCTAGAGGCTGAATTGTTTCCACCCAAAATTCATATGTTCAAGTCCTAACCCCCTATACTTCCGAATGAGACTCAATTAGAGAAAGAAGACCTTTACCTGGTGAGTAAGTTAAAGTGAGGCCGGGCTGAACCTGAATTCAAAAGATGACTGGTGTTCTAGTAAGAAGGGAAGATTAGAATATAGACAGAGACTGGCCAGACGTGTGCATGGAGAGATAGTCTGTGAACACACAGCAGGAAGGTGGCCATCTGCAATCCAAGGAGAGAGTCCTCAGAAGAACCTGAAACTACTGACACCTTAGTCTTGAACTTCCAGCCTCAAGAACTGTGAAAAAAATAAATTTTTGCTTTTAGACACCCACTCTGCAGTATTTTGTTATGGCAACCCTGGATAAATGACACAGCTTTCCATTGGTCTTACATTCTATGACAGGATTTTCCTTTCTTAAATTTACTTTAATTATGTCAATATTCTCTTAAAACACTGAAGGTTTACTTCTTGTTCTGGTTTTCATGACCTTCAAAAATCTAGCCTGAATCCACCTTCCCCCACTTAAGTGACAGTGTACAAAATTCTAGCAAAATTGCTCAATATACCACCCCTAGGTATGCTTTCTATATTTATGTCTCTGCTCATTCTGCATGGAATATTGCAATTTTGTCATTACTTATTCATGTTTTAAACTTCTTGTTGGAAGGGGAGATCCTGGAGGGTACAGGCACACTTTTATAGCTATGCATGAAGTTGTTAGCCTGACACCTTCCAAAGAGAAGATACTTCATTCATTCATTTATCCACACATTGTGATTAGCTGCATTTGATATTAATTTGGAGGGGAAATAGCAGAGAACTCAGAGAAGTGGTCTCTGCCTTGTGGAGCTGACATCCCATCAGAGGCACAGACCAAAGAGTGATGTGTAGTTGTGGGTGTTCTCAGTATCCTGATGGAGAATAATAACAGTGTTCTTACAGAGGCCCCTCTGTGGAACTGCCATTCGAGCTAGGACATGTAAAATGAGAATTAACTATCTCTGTGAAGAGGGATAAACAAGTGCTGAGTTCCTGGGGCACAGGTGAGTTCAGTGTGCTCCAGCCTAGGGTACTGACAGTGGTGGGTGCAGGGGGGAGCACAGGAGATGGGAGGTAGGAGAGGAAGATGAGGACCAGGCCCTGCAGGGCTTTGGAAAGGGGCTCGAGTTCTACTGAAGTTTCCTAAGAAGTGTCATAACTAGACAGTTCTAGAATCACTCTTTGGTATGGAGAGTGAATTGTAAGTGGAAACCATAGAGATACATCAGGAGGCTGTTGTGGTGCCCAAGTTGAAGGTGGTGGGTCATAGATGGGGAGGGGATAGTAAAGGAAAAGAGAACTGTGTGAGGATGCGATACCGGGAGGTAGAACTTGCAGATGGATAGGACGTGAGGAAAGAGAGATGCCAAGGGCTGCACCCAAACTTCTGTCTCTATTAACCGTGTTTTTTTCTTATTTCTTTTTAAATTATGATATAGGGCCCAATACTTAAAAACAGTCTCAGAACATGTGAGCACACGTGCACACATACATGCACGCACACTCATACACACAAAGTTTCCAAATTTGCTGCATTCTACTTGTCAGGGATAATTTCTTTCATAGTTGAGTATATATTCTCCTGTAACATTTCAGTGCTTCCGTGTGTGTGTGTGTGTATGCACACAATGAAAAGAAAACAAATGTTATTTAAGATAACAACCAACTGTGGCCATTTCTCCTTTCCATGGGTGAGGTATAAATTCATCTTAAGGAAATCAAATTTGACTCTGAAAAATCACCTTGACGGGTCTTTTCGGTGAGTAGCCTGGTGAGAGAGGGGAAAACAAAGGAAGAGGTGAATTTCCCTGTGTAATAAAGTGACGAAACTGATCTCCGGGGGCAGCCTGGGAGAGAGGTTCAGAAAATGAAAGATGGAGAGACAAGCTCAGAGGGGGCATCCAGGGAGGGGCCTGAGGAAGCCTCAGTGTGTGGGATATTACCTGTGGTGAAGGTGGTCAAGGAACCTTCGGACGGCAATGACTAGTATTTCTGTAAACTTCTCATCTCTGCTCATCTTCCTAAGCATTCACTGAAATTCCATCACAAGATAACTTTAGGGAATAAAAAGAAAGTTGGTAGTTAGTGCAGGAAAGGCAGTAGTGGAAGAGAGAACAGGCTGGAGGCATGGAGAGTTAGGCTTCAAAATGGACTGATGGAGGAGGTTTAGGCAGCACTTCCTTTCTCTGTCCTGTGGGTGCCACATTCCCTGCATTTGGAACTTGTAGTTTGAGTACTGGTGCCATTTTCCTTGGGTAGTTAAAAAACATTTACACCAGAAGGTTGGAGTGTTTAGGGACATTCAAGCAGCAGAATCTGACTATGTGTTCATGCACATCCACGCACACCTGCACACCCACACACACACACACAAAACTCATTTGCAAGCCTTCTTCATGCATCTCCAGCATATCTCGGCTATAGATAACTACACCTATAATTGAACACATTTCGTGAGCATTCCATACTAGGTTACTAGACATAAAATTCTTATAAGTAATTTATGGTCTGTGAGTCATAGTTCTCTCATCACTTAAAATACATCAGCATCCCTGGTAAGGTTGGCACTACTGGTAAGGGGCAGGGAATCTCCAGTATTTTAGAGTCTCAGATGCCCTATAAATAAGAGATGGTAAAATTGTTGGCTGCTTTTAAATTTAGATTTTTCAATTATAGCAACTTCTGCATTTAAAAATTCTGTATTTGAAAGGTCACTAGAAACCAAGAGTTAAAAAACAAAGTAGTGTTGAAACTGAAAAAAAAAAAAAAAGTTTAATCAATTTCCATTCAAACCAAGATCCCTTCTTGCATTTTATTTTCCCCTTTAAGGAGGTTATGGGTAGACAGAAGTTGTGGGGAACAAGGTGGTTATTGTTTTTGTGAAACTCTTTGGGGTTTGGCGCTGACCTTTATCTTATAATAGAAGGTAGGATGTTCTATATTAAAAGGAAGAAGCTTGTGGTAAGGGAGTAGAAAAACCGTAACTGAAGTACGGTCTAATGGAGACCTCTTATGGGCTAGGGAGAGTCGCTGAGCAGCAGTGCGTAAGCTCCAAGCAGGATAACAGGGTGACGTGCAGCTGAATTTCAAAGATCGGAATAGTAGAGGCATGTCATGAGCTTGAGAAGTCTGATTTCTTGCCAGCCTTGGTCAGTATCACCCGTTCTCCTCCCATTTACATCCATAACTCCTCTGGCTCCTTATTTCCCCAGTGAAGGAAACATGTTGGCATCCTCAGATGCCTTCAGAAAAAACAGGCAGATTTCCTCAAGTCCACACACAGCCACATCCTCCCAAACATGCCTATTTTCATAAGATCTATATCTTACCAAGGTGGGAGGAACAAAGGAAGAGAATACGAGATTTACAATCAAGTTCAACCCTTGGTGTTCCCTAGGGTTACAATATACATTTATTATAAAAGTGGGGTTCTTTTCAGGGTCGCATAGTCGACCTTGGGAAATTTCTGAAGAACCTGGGTGGTTTTTCTTTTTTTTTTTTTCTTCTTGTAATAACGTATTGCTGGAATTGTGAGGACTAAACTATTTTGAAGCTTTTCTGTAGTAATGATAATACATCATCATTCCATTTAACTGTTATAATTTATTGTTCTAGGTTCTGAACTTGAATGCTGACACAATGTGATTGCGTTAGCTAATTTTTTGGTTTTCATGAAGACTCTTGCGTGGCAGTTAGATTTGTCACTCTCTAGGGAGCCATACAGAAAGCATAGTTACCCGAGGACAGCAAAGTATTCATCAAAGTGATGATGTTGGCAACTTGTCAGAAGGGAAAACCAAATAACCAAATGAAGATATCTGTTTTTCCCTTTCTGCAAGCTCAGTTGTGCTCTATCCCACAGAATCCACTGTAAGGCTTCAGAAGGTGCTGCCCCTAATCCAAGCTGGGAAATTCCTTGGTTCTTTCCAGTAATTATGGTTTACCAAGAACTGTCTTTACTCCGTACTGTAATCTAGAGCATCTATAATACCGTACTTGCTCAAGAGGTTCCTTGCTTACTGGCTTGCCCATCTGCCAAATTTAGAGCTCCAAACTGAAGACTGGGAGAGGATCTTACTCATCTGCTCATCCCCAGGGCTGGTAAAATATAAATGAAGATGACTTGCCTATGGTGCCTAGGAATTTAATTTGCATGCTCACCTCAGAAAATCTGCAGAGTAGGGGTGCTATCTGCATTAGGATCTCCTGGGGTAACTGGAGAGAGACATTCTGGAATTAATATTGCTGAATAGTTTAGATGTGGGGTGCTGTGGTGGCCAGGATGCTACTTCAGGAAGATCACTCCAGTATTGGGTTACCCTAATGCACGCTGACCTAGTCTTTCAGGATATGTTCCTGATTCTTGAACACTATGAATTACAATTCCAAGCCTCCTTTGCAGTTTAATTGGAAGAGCTTCAAAAGAGCTGAGGCAGGGATCTATAATAGTGGGAGTAGGGGAAGGAGGTGTCCCAATGGTGAAGCTTGCAGCTTGGCTTGTAGCTCTGGTGAGAGCAGGGGTCACAGCCAAAGAGGCTCAGTTTTGTGGAGCAGAGCAACAACTATAAAGACAGAGCCCACGGGGAGGAGGATCTGTTCAGTGGAGCAGGAGATGCTGGGATTCCAGGGAAAGGGTGAGACCTGGGGATTTGGAGCCCATGTCAACAAAGCTCAAAGGCTGAGGAGATCAAAGACACTGCAGTTGCCACCCAGCCAGGGCCACAGGGCCTGGGTTACAGCTAGATGACCATAATAACCCGTGGGTCAGACAGGTGGCTTGACCACAGATGCAGAAGCAATCAGTTCTCTTAACAAGTCCCTGGGTCTACTGTTGTAGTGAGAGCAAGTAATTTGATAGTTCCCAAGGGAAAATCATGCTTTTGGGCAGGATGCCCATTTTCTCATGAGGGAGGTGTGTTTGAACAAGTGTGCTCTCTGTATAAAAGGCCTCTTCAGATTAGATCAGATGTGCAGTTGGGGTTTGCGTAGGGGCAACCCACAGGTGAGAACCACCTCACTTGAGTTTGTATTTGAGTAGGCTGAGTGACGGGGGAAGGATGTGAGGTGCCCAATGAGCTTCAGCACATCCGTTTCAGCCCCGGGTGACTGGTTGGCTGGCGGCCCACCTGCTGCACTCTCTCTCTCTAAGCCCTACGCTCAACCTTTGAAAGTGTTCTCACATGTAGATCCTGTTTATGTAAGAAGTTTGATCAAACGCCCACAGTTGCACAAGTGCTTTAATTACGTACTGGCAGGGTCTCCTCTTGTTCCCGTCCGTCCCCTCGTATTGCCTGGAGGAGAAATGTTTCTCCATTCTCTACACCTTGAACTTCTAAAATGGAACCACCTCACCCAAAACTATCCATCTCACAGCAGGTTCTACTCTGCTAGTGACCTACCTGTCTCCCTGGCTTGCCTTGCTGCAGGGTGGGGGAATATTGATTAAAAATAAACTTACATTAATAAAAAATGAAGTGCTTACTTTTCTGTGTTCTCTTCTGTTTGGAAGGTCTCTATCCATTATCTCCACACTATATTCCTCTTCAGGTAATGGGAATGAGTTGCTCAATCAACTTGTTATTCAAATTTGAAATGAAACAAAAGTTTTTTTTAATTCTTTGCTTGAATTGTGACACATTTTCTTTTGAAGCTTTTCCACTTAAATTCCCCAAGAATTCCAGGGTTTATTTGGTGCAAAGTGAGATCAGTCCTTTTCTGATGCTGGATAAAGAGAGACGGGGTTTGGCTAGTCCGCTTCCACTACCACTTGGGGTTGTCACTGAAGGCAAGTCCAGCACCTGTCCTCAGCGGTGTTTGCCCATTGCAGCAACAGTGCCCTTGGTGGTCCTGACCTCTCCGTTTCTGCAGTGGCTCTTTGCCTACCCTTGGTCCCTATGGATAGGACCTTGGCAGAAAGCTCTTTGGGTTAACTGGCATAGCCACATGCCAAGGCATAAACTCACCAATACTGATATCTGGCTGGGTTCCAACAACGATTATCTACCTTTGACATTCCCAGTTTTTGCTTAGTGACTATCACCATCCAAGTGCCAACACAGTCTTTTAAAGACTCCTGAAAATTCAACATGTCTTTTATGCTCTTCTATAAAAAATCGAGTCTAGTGGGGCAGATAAAAATGTAGCTATTCATGAAACCATTTCATTTTCCTCCTGATCACATGGGGAGAGTCTATTTTCCAGCCCTCCTGGCATCGAGGCAGGACCTGCAAAGAAATCTGCATGGAGAATGTGGGTCCACACACCCTTCCTTTCCCAGGCCTTGTCATAAAACCTTTCCTGTGACATCTTTCATGTGCTCTTTGCTTTGTGGCTGGAAGTAAAAGATCCTAAAAATGGCAGCATCATGAGTTGGGAATAGCCTGAGTCCTAAGTCACTGCTTACAGCAGAGTAGCCAGCCTGCACTGGAGCTCCCATGCATGAAAAATACATTCTTCTGTTGTGAGTTTCTGAGATTTGCGATCAATTAGTTACTGTAGCAGAGACTATCCTCCCTTAATTAATACACTTATGACTCAAAGCAATTTGCTCTCCATAGATAATGTCACTCAACTTCTCTTTACAGAGGAATTCTTTGCATCTATCCAATGTGAACAGAAAGGTTTGCTCCAGTGGACTTGTATACTGACTCCTGGTGTTTAAAGATGTTGGCATTTCTAGTGCCACACCTGTATCCTCCAGTGTGGCTGAGTTATGCTGTGATACTTAATGGCCCCTCCCCCCCCCACATCCCCGCTCCAAGTGGCTTCTACCAATGCAGGTTTATTTCTTGCTCAAGTTCTATGTTTATTATTGGGCTGCTGAGGACCTGCTCCATGGTATCTTCATTGTGAGACACAGAATGATGTCGTAGCCTCTAACTGGGGCATTGCTGGGCTCATAAGAGGGAAGTAGAGCCCTGTGACCACATGCAGTCTTATAGAGCTTCTGTTTGTCAGTGGAAAACATCACTTCTGCTTGCTTGTAATGGACCAAAGTGAGTCACATGGCTATAGCTGATGTCAAGAAGGATGATGTCTAATCCTCCTATAGAGAAGAACACAGAAGGGAAACGGGAACGAGTGGGGGTTAGCAATGCTATCTGTCACAACCCTCACAGAACACTTTCTTAATTTCTTGACAGTCATCCTGTTGTTGTTAAAAGGTACAGAACAGGTTTCTGGTGAGACCTTGCTTAATTTAAATTCTTTGGAAATATATGCCTTTCTAGCATTGAGTCTGGAGATAAGCAAACATTAATGGAAAGACAAGAATGTTAACCAACCCAAACACAGTGCTCCTCAAATACCATGGTGGAAAAAGCTGCTAACCCCTCTCTACTCCCTTCTCTGTTGGCTTCTCTTGTGGTCATCCTCATGAGATAACTTTCTTGGCCTATGTAAGTTTTCTATTGTTGCCGTAATGGTTACCATGAACTGAGCAGCTTAAAGCAGCACCCATTTATTGTCTCCCAGTTCTGTAGCTCAGAGGTCTGGGCACAGTGTCCACAACTGCTTTGAGTTTCTCCAGGTTGAAATCAAGGCTTCAGTAGGCACCGGGAAGACCCAGGGATGAGACTGCCTTCAGGATCATTTAGAACAGCGGTTCTCAACCTGTGGGTCGAGACCCTCAGGAACTGTATTTAAGGGTTGCGGCATTAGGAAGGTTAAGAACCACCCAGTTAGCATTTTGGCCAGATGCCATTCTAGGCAGTGGTAGGACTGGGTGATGATTTTCCTTGTTGGCTGTGAGTTTGGGATTGTTCTATTTTCTGGAGCCATCTCCATGCCCTGATGCCTGTTCCCCTCTTCCACCTTCAAAGCCAGCAACAATGGGTGGATCCTTCTCATCCCCCATCTCTCTGACCTTCTCTTGTCCCTTCCTGATCCCCTGCCTGCCTCTTCTGCAGCATCTCTCTAACAGAATCTTGTCTCAGCTTCTGCTTTTAAGGCCTCATGTGATTACACTGGGCTCACTCAGATAATCTGACACAATCTCCATCTTTTAAGGTCAGCTGATTAATGACCTTAATTCTATCTGTAAAATCTCTTTGCAGCAGTACCTAAACTAATGTCTAATTGAATAGCTGGGGGTGGGATACCTTAGGAGACATCCTTAGAATTCTGCCTACCATCTGGGTTTTAGTTGTCTTCATGTACCACATAATTATTTGGCTAATTGCCTGAAACCTTTTTATCTTGCAGTAAAGGCAAGTGGATTCTGGGCTGTGAAAATCCACTTCCTAGAAAAGAAAAGTCTGTAGGCCTGGACAGTCTGGACAAAGTTACTTTCCTATCCAGATGTTGAAGGTGGGAATGGAACCAACCGTATACCCATTTCCCCCTGGGCCTCACAGTTCTCGGCCTCACGGGGAGGGCATGGATGTTTGTTGCTCTTCTGGTCATGGCTATGGATGGACAAAACAGGCTCAGCCTGCTCAAGCCTCTGCCTTCTAAATAGCCAATTTTTATTTAGTTCATAGAAATGGCCACCTTAAGATGGCTCAAACCTTTTCTCATCCATTGCCCTCAGCACCAGTGTTGCTGAAGAATGGGGTAAAGATGCTTGCGTGTTACTTATTAGCAGAAAACCTGAAAGTGTAATGATTCCTGAAATCGATAACAGAAAATTTAGGTGGATTCTAATGGGAAGACTCTTTTCTTCCCCACCCATATTTCTCTGAGCCCGTATGAAAAGGAAGCCCCACCTACCCTTTCATCCTTTCTGGGAAGTTCCTGAGAGGGAGTTTCTGCATTTCTTTCTGCCTCTTGCGTGCTATTCTTTAAGGGAAAAGGAGCAGTTAATCTGATGGGTCAGGTTATCCTCCAGGCTGGGCCCAGTGTCCCAGAGGGTACCATTCACCTTAAAGGCAGGGACAGACTCCACCGTCTCTCCCACACTGTGTGGCAGGGATAGGTAAGGACAGCATCTTTCTCTCGTCTTCCTTTTGCACCAGCGCTGCAGTGGGTCAGGCTAGAGCCTGCTTTCTGTAGGCAGGCCTGAGGACGCCTCGCTTCCCTCGGCTCTCCTGACTTCTCTGTCCTCCTGCTGATGGGCTTGTGGTGCAGCTGGCTGGGTAAGACTTTGTGTCATCTTCTTGGTAGCCCTGACACTCCCAAGCTCTGGACTTAGGAAAGCCCCATTTTGACCTCAGGTCCAAGCTGAGTATTTCAGCGGGGAGCTCTGTACTCTGGGCGTTAGTGAAAGGCCTTCTTCTTTCCCTAGAAGGCTGGTCTTGTGTCTGGACATTTGTCTTTGCTGCCAAATCTCCTTGTTTTATTTACTTTAAGGTAGTGCTGTATATACTTACTTTCCATTTGGCTCCCTGTGGAGTTGCTCAATGGTTACTTCCCAGAGAAGAGTTGAGGATGGTGATGAAGCCCATTCTGGTCTCCAACATTATGGATATTCTTAAGACCTCAGGGTAACTAATAGGGCCTTTAAAAAGCATGATTCAGAAATCAGAGAAGAAAAGATGGCTAGATTTAACTACGACATCAGCTAGACAGGCAACATTCTTAATACTTAAACCATCCCCCAAATGATACAAAAATGTTGAAAACCACAAATAAAAATGGGGCAAAGGACATGTACTGGTAATTCATTAAAGAAATAGGTAAAGAAAATGGCTCTTTCTTTTCACTGTCTCCAGGATATGCCAATGACCTCATCTAATCTTGTGGCTTTAGGTACCATCTAGAGACCAGCAAAGTCCATGATTTTACCTCCAGTCTCACCCCTCCTTAGAGATTCAGGTTAGTGTGTCCATTAGTTCATTGACAATCTCTACTGTTTGCAATGGCAAACAGTTATTTCAAAGTCAGCATGTCTAAATAAAATCTATGGGTTTCCCACCATCCTCCAAACCTGCTTCTCCTCTCTTTTTGAGAAATGGCCCTACCATTCATCCAGATGTTTAAAACACAAATGAGGATATTTCCATGAGTCACTTCTCCCTTTTCCATGTCCCAATGTGTAATTGTCAGCAAGATTTATTGGTCCTGCTTTCTATATTTCTTTACTCTTTTCCTTTTCTGCAACTAGCATCATCCCTAATCCAGACTATTGAATAGATCTCTCTGCTTCTACCCTTATTCCCTCCAACTCATTCTTTTCATAGTAAGAATCAGTAAACACAAATCCAGTATTATTATCACTTAGTTAAAACCTCCCAGTGGTTTTCTGCTTCACATAGAACAGTGATTTCAAACCAGAGGTGCATTTAACTCTAGGTCATCTGGAGAAAATTTTGTTTGTCACAGTGGGATGGGGGAAGGGACAGGGTCTCCTGTGAGCATGGAGAAGGCAAAGGTCAGGCATGCTACCTAATGTCCTTACCTGTGCAAGGTAGTCCCCACCTGAAACAATTTTTCATTCTGAAATGTTAATAGTCCTGAGGTTGAAAAACTCTAGTATGAAGTCCAAGCTCCCTGTGTTGGGCTATAAATAACCTCTTAGGACCCAGCCCTGCCCACTTCTCAAGCTCACCCTCTGTGGCCTTTCTTTTCTATCCTTCTTCCTTCTTTGAAAGGCCTTCTTCTTCCCCTAGAAGGCTGGTCTTGTGTATGGACATCTGTCTTTGCTGTTAAATCTCCTTGTTTTATTTCCTTAAGGTACTTTATACTATCAATGATTTTAGGAGGGAGCTTGTTTACATGTTGTATCAGTTTTCTAGTTGTGCCATAACAAAGGACCACAGAATGGGTGGCTTAAACCACAGAAGTTTATCTTCTACTTCTCTGGAGCCTAGAGGCCTGAGACTAATGTGTTCTTTTTCCTGAGGTCTCTCTCCTTGAATTGCTTGTTGTCATTGTGAAAATTTGGAGATACACAAAAGTCAAAGAAACACAAAATCTACATGAAGGGAAACAGACGAAGCCCTCCCAGCAACAATGATAAACTGACCAACTTGGAACTTGCACAGGTGAATCAGAAAGGATGCTGTTGACTGTGTTTCTTGAAAGTGAAATACTAGACCAGAGCATAGTCTGTCTCAAAACTTTTGTAGTGACCTATGGAGGTGGCTATCCATTTTATTGTGTGTTGCACATTGTCTTTCCTCTTTATCTGAGTCCATGTTTTCTCTTATGGATGTCATTGGTACTGGATTATGGCCCTCCTAGTGATTTCATTT
Source organism: Arctocebus calabarensis (assembly GCA_963573935.1). NCBI lineage: Eukaryota > Metazoa > Chordata > Mammalia > Primates > Lorisidae > Arctocebus > Arctocebus calabarensis. The sequence continues at coordinate 10,692 of CAUYON010174122.1, read as the reverse complement.
TAAGTAATTTTACTACTTCTGTAATGAAAGCTTTCTCCAAATATAGTAACATTCTGAGGTATCTGGAGTTAAGACTTTAGCCTATAAATTTAGTTGTGGTGTGTGTATGTGTAACTCGGCCCATAACATATGTGTATTGTTTATGTTCTCCCTGACGTAATGTAAGTCCCACAGCAGAAGAGAACTTATCTATCTTGTTTGATGCTGTATCCAAAGCACATACATTGATACGTGGTGTGTAGTTAGTATTCAATAATCCATGAATGAATAAACTTGGATGTGACAATAGCTGTACGATTTGGTGACTGATAACATCTGAAGACCAGGCAGGGGAAAGTCTTAAATGATTCCTCATTTTCTGGTTTTGATGACGGCATGCACAGTGGCTAGCATGGTGAGCTGTCGTGAGAGGACAGCTGGCCCCAGGTGCCTCCTAGAGGAATGGCTCCAGAGTAGGGGTGCTAGGTTCTTCATAGCCTGGATAGGCTGCATTTTTGAGGGAATATTAATTGTTGGGAATGTGGCAACTCAGATTTCAGTGGGTCTCCATTGCATCATTTCTGGGGTCAAAGCCGTTGTTGTACAGCCTTGTACTAGGGCTGTGGGGTCTTTGTTGTGAGGGGTCTGGACTCCAGATGCTCTATGTGGTAGACTTTCTAGGAAACTATGTTGGCTGTAATTCTTCAAGTATGTTATCCTATGGGGTTTTGTGCAAGCTCAGACTGGGGAGGGGATGTAGGCTATATCAATTTCTGGGTGTCTTATAGCGTGAAGTGAATAGAGACAAGGAGTTGAAAACTGAGAATGGGAGGGATTTGGGGCATCATGGATGAAGGTGAAGGATTAAGTAGAGATTGACCGAGTACCAGGATGAAGTCAGGGCCAAGTGAGAGGCCAGAAGTCACTTCCCTGTCATTAAACCAAGGAGGTAAAATAAGAGGATGAGCAGATTGCGTGCATCCCACATATAAGATAGATTGGTCAGATATGCAGTGGGTGAAAAGTGAGGTCTAGTTGTTGGGGTGAAAGTAAAGGGTTATATTACAACATGCCTTCCTCTTTGCAGAGAAGGTAAACAACTAAAAAAAAAAAAAAAGCATGGCTACATTGGACAATTAACTCTTGGCAGCTTCTAACCAGTAAGGTGATCTTAGTTTCTTAAAGTCCACGGCACTCTATCTTCTCATCTGTAAAAATGAAGCCCTTGGGTCAGTTGATCTCTGAAGTTTCTGATAGCTCTGTGATTCTATATCACTTATTCTTTTCTTGTTCAGATCCAACTAACTTCCTTCAGCCCCCTAAGGAACCTTCCAGGGCCCCAAATTATATTGAGGAGATCTATTGGTTTCTGGCAAGTCCAGCCCCGTTACTAATTTTCTCCCTAACATCTTGGGTTTAACTTCAGACACATGAGGAAGAAGAACTCACATTCTTCTGGAAGTCAGCGATGACTTAACCTCTCCAGAATGGTACACAACTGCCTTGTTTATGTTTTGTTCCTTTGTTACTAGGGAATGAATAGGAGGCTTATTAGAATGTCGCGTGGCTGTTGGGTTTGGGACCACATCATATTTGCAGGGAGGAGAATGTGAAGGCCGCTCTGGGGAGTGGAGGAGGCTGAGAAGAAGGCAAAGAGTGAAGGTGGAGAAACAAGATGTCACTGGTGCAGAAAAACAGGGAAGAGAGACAACATCATGGCGGTGCTGAGAAGGACCTTTCTTCTGAAAAGCTCAAGATGGTAGAATTCAGCTGATGATGACACAGGGGGATCTGGCCTCAGAAGCAATTGATCACATAGCACCCACTCCTTGAAAACGGTGAGCTTCACAAACATTCTCCTTTGCCTGATGTTGCATACCCAGCATATGCGTTCCACAGTGTTTTTTGGTGGGGGTTGATTTAATTAAAGCATGGGCATGGTCTTTGAGAGGAGGGCATTGCTCACATGATAGCTATATCCTTTTACTGAGGAGCTAAGATGGGGGATTTAGAGGAGGTAGTGGAAGGTGCATTCTTTGTCTCCATTTTGAAATGTAAGAGTTGACTTGTACTGTGCAAACCACCTTTTTTCTCATTTATTTATTACCACACATTTAAGGTGTGTCAATATGCTACCTCTCTTCATTGGCTGGATGAAATACAGAAATGATACCCTATAAGCAGCAGTTCTCAACCTGTGGGTCACGACCCACAGGAACCGTACTAAAGGGCTGCAGCATTAGGAAGGTTGAAAACCACTGTCCTGTAGGAAGGTGGAACAAAACCATAAGCAAACTTAAACATTACTGGATGTCACTCCACGGCCATCTTACAGTAAGGATTTCTCTAACACACGCACACATTCTCTCTCTCTCTCTTTCAGTACTTATGAATGTCTACTCTGTTTATCTCGTTCATTCCTTCTAATAAGCTGAATTTGGGTGGAACGATAGTCAGAAAGAGGCAAGGTTGATTCTAATTTACCTTTCTTGAGGACATCTATATATAAAAGAAGAAAATTCAAATGCCAGTTTTATACATGTAGCAACAACAGCTTTTAGTTTCAGAAGTCTCTGCTGACTGTGATTCCTTTTTTTTGCAGTTTTTGGCCAGGGCTGGGTTTGAACCCACCACCTCCAGTATACAGGGCGAGTGCCCTACTCCTTTGAGCCACAGGCACTGCCCTCCTCTATGATTTCTTAAAGAAAGGGAACTTATTTTGGAAGTGAAATGACTGAGAAGTGACTGTTACCTTCAGGGGTTGAGACACTGGAAAAGAGGTGAGGTTGGCATCATAGCCCTGGGAAGATAAAATAATCCAATGATGAGAATATAGAGTTAGAGCTTGGCTTAAGTTAGGTCTTTCAGAGTCTGGTATATGTCTTTAATTTTATTATTTTATATCCATTCAGCACCACATCTAATACATTTTTAACATTCAGGGATGTTCTCTAACATTTTAAATAGCCAGAAGAAAACTTTTTTTTTTCATGTGGAAATGATGAAAGAAATGAAAAACTTTAGGGACATTTTTAAAAGAAATGATTCTTAGTAAAGGTTGGCTAGTTGACAGCTACCAAAATAGGATCCAGAGTGTGTGCGTGCCCATCAAAGAGTGGGATGAATTAATTAATTCCAGATAAATGCAATAAAGTTCTACAAACATTGTTTGGCCTAAATTTCATGTTGTAGAAATACCTTTTCATGTAAAAATTGGCACCAGTTGCCTCATGATTGGTTTACTGGGTTAAGGATTAAAAGATCTGAAATGTAGGTAAATAAAATAGATAAATATCTGAAACTATTATGAGAAACTCTTTTAAACATTTGCTTATTATCTTTAGTTCAACTTAATGATCCTTACTGTTCTCAAACATAAAAACAAATAAAGTTCGTTATTCGGCTCCCTCTTCTGCCCCTTTTTCTTTTCTCATACTTCTATTTACAAATTTTCAGTGCCAATTTGAATAATAGTTAATCTGTTTATATCTTTCTGGACACAGAAAGATAGTGGATAGTGTTCCCATGAATGGGGAGCTGGTCCTTGTGCATAGGAATGAATTCAATTTGGATTTCAAGTTCTTAGAAGAGTCTCTGAAGAGTCTGGCTCTCTTGAGTTTTCCAGGTGTGATTTTTAGGCCTGAGCTCAGGTGAGACAACAGCTTTTCCTTGCAGGCCTCGTGGGTAAAGTCGCCTCCCAGCCCCAGCCTTGGTGGCTGTGCAATGTGCAGCCAGTGCACTGCCACTTCGGAGGAGAGCTGGAATCTAGGATTCAGGTCCACCTGCCCTCCCGCCTGGCCTTACCAAGACTGTCACATGTTTACATTGCCAGTTGAGGCACCTTGGTTCCAAAGAGACCTTGAGGTTTTGCTGAGGCTCCTCAGTTGAGACTTTATGGGGGAGTGAGAGGGAAGAGGAAACCTTGAAGACATTATTCTTCAGTCTGATTCAGGACTGGGACTTTGCCACTCCTAGCCATTCCCATTTTCCTGTCCCAACTCCCTTTTTCCGGCCTCTGTCACCTGTGAGAAGAGTCTCATGTCTGTGCTGGCCCTGCTGACCATGTGCTGTTCCATGTGGAAAGTGGAACAGTGGCGTGAGAACTTCCTCCAGGTTTAGCCTCTTGCTTATACCATCCTAGGTGATGATTAAGAGCTTAATTTGGTCATTTTTGACTGGCTGTTTTAATAGGCTACTCCGACACCTGTCGGCTCAGGGCTCGCTCTCAGCTCAGCTGCGCTCCTGTAAGTCAGGCTTTGCCTGTTGCTGGTGTGTGATCTTAGGTGAGTCATCTGTCTTTTCTGAGCTTCATTTTATCATCTGTAAAATTAGGGCAATGATCCTCACTCTGTGAAGTTCTTGTGAGGATGATATAAGGTTCTTGTGAAAAGTACCTTACCCAGAGGATAGATAGCCAGTTTTTAATTAATCAGATACAAAAACTAAAGCAGAAACACGTGGTCACTTTTCCAGGGTATTCTAGGCAGGACTTACATATTTTCCCCCAATGCCTTGTATTACATCATATGGTAAAGTTTTTTTTTTTTTTTAATCAGCAGCAAGGTCTCATTCTGTTGCTGAGGCTAGAGCATAGTGGCTCATAGTTCACTGCAAACTCAGACTCCTGGGCTCAAGTGATCCTCCTGCCTCAGTCTCCTGTTAGCTAGGACTAGAGTCCTGTACCACAACACCCGACTAATTGTTGTATTTTTGTAGAGGTGGGGGTCTTGCTAATTTGCTCAGGCTGATCGTGAACTCTTCGGCTCAAGTCATCCTCCCACCTCTGGCAGCAAAGTTCTTTTATGTGTAAATACTACCTGTGGGTGTAATCACCTGTTAGAATCTGATTACTTTCTCTGTTACCATTTTCTGGTTAATTCTGAGAGGGAAAAGTTTTCTGTCTTCCTGGCAGCATTTTTCTTTTATTTTGATGCTTTTTGTCAGATACCTCTCCCCCATGAGCTGACATTTATGTTTTATGGTGGATACATTTAATGTGATGAACGGATACAGTAAGATTAAAGCTCCACAACGGGGATAAACAAATGTCAGTCTTCAAACAGAAACCAGCGTAGGTTCCAGAGAAGAAAGCTTCAAGATTCTCAGCTTCGTTCTCAGTCGTGTTATTATAATAAATAGGTTCCCTAATAGGAGGAGCTGCATATAAAGAGCAATAGATGATACGGGATAAAACTGAACCCCCAACAAACCTAACAAGGTAACATTTCCCAAGATTGTAACATGACTGTGAAAGGAACTGGGAATGACTAAATCTATTGCCCTATATCATCTCTTAGGATCCCAGCTGTCAGGAAGAAGGCCAAGGTCAACAACCCACATCATGCTTGTATTTGTCAGGCAGAAGCTGTAGCATGAGCTGTTATAATAGGTGCCTATTAATAGAAACTGCCAAAGTGGAACAGGTCAAGCTATTTTCCTTAAAGCCACACATCTGAAAGATGTTTTTCTCTGAGTTCATTCTTACATTTATTCTATTTTGATTTTTTTTCAAATGATATTGCACAAGAGTTGGCTCTAAGCAGGCCTTGATAATTCTCTGATCTTGACCTTGGCTTGTCTTATCATCTGAAGACCAAGTCTGAGAATGGACAGATCTCAGAGCATGGATCACAAAACAATATTGGCTATTTCCATCCCATGTAAGACACGTAGGCTTTGAGGGAAGAAGTGGATTTGTTTTAGTCCTGTTTTATTTATATCAATTAGCTCACAATAGAGCTTCTTTTCTGACAAGTGTGAATATCATCTGGATTCCTGACATTAGCTTTGGTCCTTGTCTCTGAAGCCAACCCTTAGAGAAAGCAGGTGCTTCTTAGAAGACCCACATGCACACACACCCGTGCACAGTCTCATGAGCAGTTAGGACTCTGTGTGTGTGTGTGAAGGGAAAGAAGTGATTCTCAACACACATTCATTATAGTTTCACAGAGGGTCTTCAGGAGAACTCAGGCCCACTTGCTCACACTGATAACCCATTTGATAATACATCTTTTATTGGCTTTTGTCTTTGTGTCATTTTCCTCATTTTCTCACTTGTGTTTCTGACATAACCTCCCAAATAAGCTATCTGTACCCAAGTGCTTATTTCAGTATCTGCTTTTGGGTAACTTACACTAAGACAAAACTATTTTTAAAAATCCATGAGGGATGAAAATCTAACACAAATGTATTGATATCACATGTCAAATCCACAGTTGGGTAAGAAGACAAATCATAAATAAACCAAAAACCAAAATAAACAAGTCCTAGATGGTTTTCAAATCACACACATGCACTACGCACAAGAAGACAGACACACACATCACACACCCTACATTTGAACTGGTCTAAACATGTAGAAAATTACTTGAGCAAAAGCAAATAACTGACTGAAACACAAAGTCAAAAGATAGAAAATTTTCTTCATATTAAAAAGATTTAGATGGTAAATTAGAAGGTTTGTGCATTGAGGTCTGGGGATATTTACTACAACTAGTATTGAATACAACCAGAATGAGCTAATACAATTAGAGTCTGTGAGGTACAATGGCATGATGTGTATGCTTTGTAACTGAAGTAATGTATATTGCAGTTACTTCCTAACTCACACTTTGTGACTGAAACTGACACTCAACCTGTCAGCAGGTTGCTGAGAGGAATGGCTGTCACTGAAGTGGCCAGCCACGGAGGAACAGACCTGCCTTAAAAGCCCTCGGGGTTTTTCACTAGTTTTCTTGAGCTTAAAATTGGCAAGCCAATTAATTTTTCTGGGTGTGTATTTCTCTTCCTGACCCATAAGATCAATGTGAACTCAAATTAAAAAAATTTGAAAAATACAAAATTGTGTGCAAATGTAGAGTTTATTATTTTAAAAAAAAAGGAATGTGATGGTTAATATTTATTACTCTCAACTTCTTGGACTTAAGGATTCAGAGTATATCCCCAGAGAGAAGAAATTGAACAACCTCAGAAGACTTTTGAGCGATTTCCTTTTCAAAGGGTAGACATAACTTCATCCATTCATTCTCTTATAATTTTTGTGCATTTAAACATCTTATTTGAAGAACCTGATGTCAGATTCTGATTTTTCACAATAAATCCTAAACACAGGCATTGTTCCATCTCAAGATGGCTTAACAAACCAATAACTTGTACTCCTAGAGATCAGAAAAAGTTCTGAGTTACCCTGGGTGCTCTGAGGAAGATGTACTCTGGCTGGAACCTATTTCTCCTAAATTCTTCTAGCATTTCCTATAACATGTCCAGAATGTAACATGGACTGTGCAACAGAATTATGAAGGAGTACCTGCCCTCAAGGAGCTTGTAATCTAGCTGGAGGAAAAGGGAGAAAAAGTGTATCTGTGAAATTAATAGAAACAAATACAAGTCAATACTCATTTAAACGTCTGTTAATGGTCTTTTATAGGAATACTCTAGGTGTTTTGGGAAAAAAAATCTGACCTGTCTTTGAATACTGCATTATAGTAATTCGGGCAATTCTGGGCTCCAGAAAAATATTGAGTGGCGCTCTTTGAAATTATTTTACCAATTATCTGGTAGAGTGGGAAGGTGAATGTCACAAATAATTTCTCTTCATCGTACTTCTTTTTCCTCCACACTTCAGCAAGGAAAAACCCTTTCTGTCTCTAGAATTCTCATGAAAAACCAGCAAAATAATCCAGTGTCACTGCTAAGATTAGTAACCCAACCTCTCTTGACTGGTGCTTTTCTAAACCACAGATGTCAAGGTCAATTCTACACATAGGTCAGTGTGTGGTTTCCTACACTGTGGCCACTCTAGGGAGGGAAAGCAAGGCTGTTTTCTCATGAAGAAAGGTGTTCGCTAAAGGTAAGGCTGGGCTGAAAAAAACACAGCAAAGCCTGAAGGTCATCTTATTCATCTGGAAATTCTCCCACTGACCACTGACCCTACCAGGCCATGGCTCTTGTTTCAAGTGAGCTGTTTTTGTTCTAGGTGAACAGACCTGAGGCCAGAGGAAGGGTAATGTGGTATAGTGGGGTGAGTGAGGAGAGGGTGACTAACCTGTGTTGGCCGAATGACTCTTTTTAGTGTCTTTGCATCCATAGGGTCAAGGATTGGTACTAAGAGATCCTTGAGGATTGAGAGAGAAGGAAAGAGATCTTCCTGGGATATCTTTCAGGATGGCAGAGGAATTTGGGCAGGGAGAGTAGAAGATAAGAAGACAGTGATTGCCCTGAGGAGGTTGCCTAGTTGTCAGTCCTGGTGGTGGGTCCTGGGAAATGACTTGGGGCATTCTCATGTCAGAATGTTGTATTCCTTAGTCAATTTCCTTAGCCAATTTAGGAGAAGGGTTAATTCTAAAGAAAGAACCTAGTAATTTTTCCTTAGTTTTTTATGCTTGAAAGTGATCTTTTATTATATCCTATTAGGTCATTTCTCCTACAATGAGGCAATGTAAGGTAATGGTTAAAAGTTTAAAATCCTGAGCTAGGTAATGTGATTTAAAAATCCATTTCTCCCGCTTACTAGCAGTGTGATGTTGGGAAACTTACTTAACCTTTCTGTGCCTCAGTTTTCTTATCTATATGGTAGAAATAATAAAAGGGTTTATCTCACAAAGTATTGCAAGGATTAAGTGAGTTAAAAGATACAAAATACTTTGCACATTGTCAGTACTCAATAATTCTTTTCCTATGGAAATTGTATGTTGAGGCTGCACAGCCTACTGATGCAACACATGGATTTTGTACTTAAATTGAATCTGGCATCACCCTAGTTGTGCCCTTGACTTGTTATGTGACCTGGGTCAAGTTATTTAACTTTTCAAAGAATCATTTTCTTTATCTATCACTTAGGTTGAGAGTAACATTTCACCTCACAGGTTGTTTTGAAGAATGAAAGAGATCATAGATATAAAGTTCTTAAGGCAATGTCTGCCACACAGTAAATACTACTACTACACACGCACACACTTTATTCTCTCACCTGACATGACTGACTCTTTCCTCCTGAAAAAGAAAACCTGAGTAACCTTTTCTTTCCTACAAAATAACAGAATCATAATTCTGAACTAAGTGAAATATTTTGGGAGAAATTATATCCTTCTCATTTCTCTCTCATGTTCCGTCCTTCTGTCCTCCCTTTCATTGCAAAACCAAGGCAGGAGGGAGAGGGGGGCCACAGCTAACTTTGCACATTCCCCCTTCTCACAAATAACAGCAGCTGACACTGGTTACACAATTTGTGGGACTCAGTGCAAAAAGAAAATGCAGGGCACCTAACTAAAAAACCATTAAGAATTTCAAAATAGTGGCAGCAGAGCATTAAACCAAGCATTTGCATCTTTCTAAGCATATGAATGTATTTAATTGCTATAAAGATGGCCCTGCTGCCAGCCCTGGGGCAGTGGAAGAAGTGAAACTTCCTGCATTGGTGTGAAGCCAACTTATCTGTTCTTTCCATCTGAGAGCCTGGCTGAGCCATGTGGCTTTACTGATGGGCTCTCAGCAGCTCTATGCCCCCTGGGAGCCTAGAGATTGGGAACATGAGGCTTCAGAGTCAGCTGCAACCCACTTCGGAGGGAAATTGGGGAGAAATTGGGTTAGAACAGTTCAAATCAATCTAATCAATCAATCAATCTGCTCAATCAATATAATCAGTTCTTACAAAAACCTCATAATCGTAGGAGGAAAGGTCTCCTATAGCGAAAGAAAAGTTACAGTAATATTAGTCATTGGAGTGTGTGTGTGTGTGTCGTAAAGCAAAATGTTCCTGTTCCTGGTCTAAGTGTCAGTTAATTTCTTATGCTTAACAAAGTTTGTTTGATACTATTCACATTACTTGTGGGTGTTAGAAGATAGGACAGATGTGCAAAGAATAAGGAAGCTTTAGAAGCCAACAATGCTTATTAAAGAATTACTTGCTACTTTTATCCAGAGTATATCCTACAGGGAAGTTTGGTGAATGACTTCAATTCTATTGCATGGCCCTATCTGCCTATGTATTCTTGTACTAGGGCCATATTTGAGATGGTGGGCCCTGGAGATGCACCAGCAGAGACTCCTGGAGGGGACGTGGGGATAAATAGGGAGGAAAGGCTCAGGAAGGTGCTGGAGACAAGAGAAAGAGAAAGTTGGGTAGGGTAAGGAGCAAAAGAGGGTAGTATAAGGGGGGGCTGGGAAAAGAGGAAGAGAGAGCTTAGGAAGGAGGAAATGTAGGTGAAGGGTCCATAAAGTGACCTGTGGATTACAAAGACCCAGGGAAGGAGGGAAGTCCCAGGAGTTTCTAAGATGCGTTTGTTTTCTTTCTTTTATTCTAATTTTAATATGATATATAATATAGCAGGCCCTCCCCTTCACAGGTGAAAGGAAGCACAGAGGCCTCATTGCAGATTCCCTGGCTCTGTCACTCTTAACTCTGCCGCCTTGGGTGGGTCACCTCTTCTCTCTGAAATGTGCAGTCCTCATATGCAAAGCAAGAAGGTCGGAGAGAGGGCCTTCAAATCTCAGGCTGAGCCAGGCTGAGAATTGCAGGAGAGTTAGAGTGCGATGGAGAGGAAAGTTGAGAGACGAGGGAAGAGAAGCACAGCCTGACGGAGGAAGAGTGTGGAGGAGAAATGCAGGGACTCACCTGCGGCCCTAGTGAGGAAGCAGTGTGGTCGTTTTTACCTGCTACACTTCTCATAATCTATTTTTTTTTTTTTTTTGAGACAGAGCCTCAAGCTGTCACCC
>CAUYON010174121.1:0-23981 GCA_963573935.1 Arctocebus calabarensis | reverse complement strand
CTTTCTTTCTTTCTTTCTTTCTTTCTTTCTTTCTTTCTTTCTTTCTTTCCTTCCTTCCTTCCTTCCTTCCTTCCTTCCTTCCTTCCTTCCTTCCTTCCTTCCTTCCTTCTTTCTTTCTTTCTTTCTTTCTTTCTTTCTTTCTTTCAGACAGAGTGTCATTTTGTCACCCTTAGTGTCATACCATGGTGTTGTAGCTCACAGTGACCTCAAACTCATGAGCTCAACCAATCCTCTTGCCTCAGCCTCCTGAGTAGCTGGGACTGCAGACGGCCACCAGAACACCAGCTATTTTTAGAGATGGAGTCTCCCTGTTCCTCGGGCTGGTCTCAAACTCGCAAGCTCAGGCAATCTACCCACCTTGGCCTCCCAGAGTGCTGGGATTACAGGTGCACGTCAGTTTTCATCTTCCCACACATAGAAATAACCTGCTAGGGAACAACTGTAAGCAAAGAATGCGGGTCACAGCGGTCTGTGCATCAGTGCTGGGAACACACAGTTGTGCTTCATTCATTCATTCCTGTTCCACAGGCAGTTGGTGGGTATCCAGGCCAAGGAGAAGCAGAGGGAGCAGGATACAGGCTCTAGCGGGCAGGTCCTTTGAAGGAGAAGAGCCCCAGTCATGAGAAAGAAACAAGACGCTAGGGAGAGGGAGCCAGAGAGAGGGGAGGCCCAGAAACCTCTGCCAGGCTGCTGCGCGCAACTAGAGAGAGGGCAGATGGAGGGAGGGCCCTTCATGGCCTCGTGCTGTGAGCAATTTCCAGGAGACTAGTCTGTACCTGGTTCCCCACTGGCACACCATGGGGAGCTAGCAAACATTAGCTTGTGACTGTCAGACTGAGGCGAAGTTTATGAGACGTTCCAAAGAGCAACCCAACCTGGGCTCGGGATGAGTTCAAAGCACAGACCTTCATCTTAGTCTAGGAGGCCCTGATCCTCTGGTCTTTTGGGGACAGCCCCTCTGCTGGCCCATGTCTCTCATAAACCAGCACCAGATCCTTCTCATTTCATTCCAATTGAACATCAAGAGTGACTGGGTTCAATTTCTGATCAGCTTCATTTCGCAGCCTTGCTCAGGAAGATAAAATCCATTAAATGCGCCCCTGCTCCCTTATGAGAGGCACTGAGCTCCCCGTGGCAACAAGATGGGAGCTCTTGAGGGCAAAGACTCATTTTATGTGGATCAGTGGCTGGCTTGTTGTAGGTGCTTAATAAATATTCAATCATAACCATCTTAATTACTGGATTACATCATGTCTGTCCTAGGGTAGGATATAAATAAATAATGCCACAATAATGATGAGGCCCTAACAGAGAGCCACTCAGTTTGAGGTCCCACAACGACACAGGTGATTTTAATAAATGTCACTGATTCATATTTCATGGAGTCATATCTGCTCACAGCAGGTAACCGTTTCTGAAGATAAGCCTTATTATTTAGTACTAATGTGAACAGAAAACGTTCTAGTTTTCTCGTTTGTGTCCTCTTGAGACTTAATTTGATTCAAGGCGGCGTCCAGTCTTCCAAGTGTCTGAGAGTGTCCAGGTGGCTGAGAGGGTCCACAGGATGTGGCAAGGAGGGAGACAGGACTGGGTATTAGGGCGTCTCTGACTAGCTTAAAGTGAGACCAGGAGGCCGGTTAGCCTCACCAATATCCTCTACCTGAGGATAGAGCTTCAAGCACAGAATCTCTGGCCAGGGCAGTTGTGTAAATGCATGCCAAGGGCAGGAATTTGGCAGGAGGGTATGGGCCCTGTCCACAGGGCATCCTCATTCAGATCCAGACCCCACATCATATGAGCATGCCACTCAGTGGGACCTGATATCCCATTAAAAAGAGCCAGAAATACAGCTGGCTCAAAAATCAAATTTTGATCAAATCAAATCAAATTTTTGCCACAAAAATCTCTTGACTTTCTTTTTTGAGACTGAATCTCACTCTATCTAGTCTCACATGGCTAAAGTACTGTGGCATCAGTCTAGTTCACAGCAACCTCAAACTCCTGGGTTCAAGAAATCCTCCTGCCTCAGCCTCCTGAGTAGGTGTTACTACAGGAGGCTAGCACTACGTCTGGCCAAATTTTCTATTTTTATTTTATTTTATTTTATTTTATTTTTGAGACTGAGTCTCACTATGTTGTCCTCGGTAGAGTGCTGTGGAGTCACAGCTCACAGCAACTTCTAACTCTTGAGCTTAAGCGATTCTCTTGCCTCAACCTCCTGAGTAGCTAAGACTACAGGCGCCCGCCACAGAAATTTTTCTGTTTTTACTAGAGACAGGATCTCACTCTTGCTCAGGCTGGTCTTGAACTCTTGAACTCAAGCGATCCTCCTGCCTTAGCCTCTCCAATAGCTGGGACTACAGGCACCCGCCACAATGCCCAGCTAATTTTTCTATTTCAGTGAGACAGGGTCTCACTCTTTCTTAGGCTGGTCTTGAACTCCTGAGTTCAAGCAATCCACCCACCTCAGCCTCCCAGGATTATAGATCTGAGCCACTGTGCCCTGCCATCTTGATTTTTAAATGCTGAGAATCAATCCAAATTACTTTAGGACAAAACATACCTGTGGCTTTGGGGGCCACATCTGGCCCTGGGCAGTGCTGCGTTCTGGCTCCACTCTGTTATCCATTGGGCCCACCATGCCACTTCCTGTAAGCCTCTAAGTCTCTGCTTCCAGTGCTGGGAAGTGGTGGGTGAGGAAAGAGCAGGGGCCACCCTGGGAACCAGTGCAAGGTACTGTGACCAGAAGTCCTCTGCATAGCCAACAGCCAACCATCCCCATCAGAACAATAACTAGTGGATACCCAAAAAGTCATGTGAATGCCTCCCAGCTCCCTGAATTCTGGCCTCTGGAATTCCATGGAAGTCTCTGGAAGCAGTGTCAGTCTTGGGGAGGTCAGACCTGCATGTCAGATATTGACCCCAAGGGGAAAGCATGACTCGCACACCTCCTCATCTGAGAGCACAGTCTGGGGTGCCCCAACCCCATACAGCACCAGAGCTAGACTGGTCCCACTGTTGGTACCCGGTTTCCCACTCTGTGATCTAAAACCGGGGGTCAAACACAAAGGGACCTCCTCTGGTGGAGCCAGGTGTGCAGGGGCAGAGGTGGCCTTGACACACACTGTTCTACAACAGGTAACCCCAACTCTGATCAGAGGCAGGTCTGTGAGCTGGGCTGCCCATTGGCAGCTGTCAGGACACCCACCTCCCTCCCAGGCCGGGGTGACCCTTTGAGGAGAGGCAGATATGCCCATAGAGAACACTTGGGACCTGCAAGTCCCCAGGAAGCAGCTCCTTGTCCCATACCCAGTCACCAGGCCACAGCACTGGCCACTGGAGAATGACCCCTGCCTGGCCATTGGGTGAAAGTAGATAGGTCAGGCTTTCTAGAGAGAGCCTACCTGCATAGGGGTATCTTTTTAGCCCCACCATCCCATACATCCATTCTAGGGATGTTAATAGATTCCTGGTGACATTAGCCACTCGCCTTCATGTGGTGCCAGCAGAAGACTCTCAGGGAGCCCAGTGGAGTGAGGGAAGGAGAAGCCTCCCTTGTCAAAATTGGACCAATGTTCTTTGCCCCACTGCAAAGCACCTTAGTGAAAAACCCATTATTATCTTTTTAAAGAATGAACCAACACACACGCATGTGTATTCCACTTACAAAATGCTGTTTGTGGCTTTGGGGGTGGGTAGTTTCCTCTAACACTTGGCAATATGGTATTTGAGATTTTTTTTTTTTTTTTTTTGCAGTTTTTGGCCGGGGCTGGATTTGAACCTGCTACCTTCGCCATATGGGGCTGGTGCCCTACTCCTTTGAGCCACAAAGGGATATTGTGCATATTTGAGATTTTTTAACATAAATGCATTTTTATATTTTTTCTTTACATAAATGTACACGTTTTTACATTAGCGTCTAAATTGCACTTTTACATGGTTACTTAACAATCTACTATAAATATGTTCTCCTATTTTAATTTTTTCATTCTGTAAGCGTAGCCTCAGGCAACCTCTAAAGTTGGACATTTAATTGTTTTTGATGCTTTGTGTACTTGCAATATTTGCAGAGACGTTGGGCTCCCTGAAGCCACATTATATCAAATAACCCTAAGTGAGGTTACCAGACAGACTGGAGTCTGCGGGACAGCCACCTCCTCTGCCATGTGGCCTCAGGGACCGTCTCAGATCTCACCCTGGCTCCCACAGGGCCCCACCCACGCTCTCCAACTCCCTGGCTGGGGCCGTCTTCTGCCCCACGGGCTCCCAGCTCCCTGTCAGTTCCCTGATCCCCAATTTCTGCCCTCCCTACGCCAGGGAATTTTCTATTTTTAAAAATATGAAACATTTCAAATGTATACAAAAGTTCAGAAGACAGTATAACAAATGCCCAACTTCAAAACTATTGCTTTTCCTATACTGAAATCCATTTCCCCAGGCCCTGCCTTACTTTGAAACCCCAGGCATCATATTTCATTCATAAATATTAGCTTAGGTCTCTCTATACAACAAGGCTTGTTTTCAGCATAATACTGTTATTGTGCCTAAAATATGAGCAGTGATTTCTCAATATTGCCAATTACTCAGGCCATGCTCAAATTTCCCTGGTTGCCCTAGATGGTTTGCCGGAATCACTGTGCAAAGACGGTCTGCTCGTGGCATTTGGTCAGTATGTGTCTCCAGCATCTTTAAATCAGTAGGTCCCACCTGCCTTATTTTCCACAAGGTATTTGTGATAGAAATTGGTTAGAGTTTTCCTGGATTTTGCTGATTCCTCTCTCATGGTATCATTTATCTGTTTCCTCTGTTTCTATTCTTCCTACAACCTAGTAGTTAAATTCTGGTTCAGAGGCACCTTCTGATTGATTTGGTGCTTTGGAAAAAACACTTCCTATGCGTTTTCACAGGCAGCCTTGGCAATTATTATCCTGAGCCATGGTTTTATCAGGGCTTTGAAAAATTTTAATATTCTAGTTCTACCCTTCCTTCTCCATCTGGAAAAGAAAGCTTCCTTCACCTGTCAATCGGTGCCTTGGACTATTTGGCACAGTCCCTACAGGAGAGTCAGGCTTAGTCCCCAACTGCGTGGCACTTTTCCTAAGAGTGAAGCACCCTGCAAAGGGCCCATAGAGCAGTGTTATTTTCTCAGTATCATTGCATCATTATGAACTCACAAGTTAAACATAGTGTTTTTTATTCTCTGCAGCTTTTATTCTTACTGTGGTACAAACCCCACTCCAACTTTTGCGGTGGGAGCCTCTCTGGGTCAGCTCCTTACTACTTCTGACATGATCCCAGGAGTTTTTGAGAGCTGCCTGCCTTTCTGGTATGACAAAATGCTCCAGACTCTTCTATGCATTTTCCATTCTTTTTAATGAGAAATGTATTTAGAGACAAAAATCTAGGTGCAAACAATGTTCATTGCTATCATGTTTTCAATTATTTCTAGATCTCATCAGTTTTTCAATTATTTCTAGATCTCATCAGTAGAGAAATAATTGTCTTTTTTAAGACAACGTAATCAAGAGTTTATACTGATATTCAAATATTGGAATACAGGGTTTTGCTTAACATTTTGATATATTTGCATCTCTTTTCTCTAGTACTAAAAAATTTTGCTTTCAAGTGACATTGACATAGCTACTAATTTGCTTTATCTATATCTACCAATATTTCTCAGACTAGTTTCAGATTTTATTTAACAGCTAATTTTGTGTTAGAATATATCCACATTATTATTTAAATCAAATTACTGTATTTTAAAACCATTTGATTTAATTCCCCTCTGTAAAATTGTACTACCTACACATTAAGTTCATTTTAACTTTGCTGTCAATTTTAGGAGCTACCTGTTTTAAGACCTTGATTTAATTTAGTTTTAAAATTTTGCAAAGTGCTAACATGAGTCTAAGGCAAATAACCCCTCCCAAAAGAGCAGATTCGGAGAAGCCTCGTTCCTGATCCTTATCCCATCAGCCCGTCTTCTCCTTCCCCATAGGTAACCTTTCTTAAACTGTATTCTATTGCTTTCTTTTCGCATAAACAAATACATATAAATACACGAACATGTGTAGGCTCTTCTTCTTAAGTGAATGGTAAACATTCTGTGCCCATGTTTCTCCCCATTGTCCTGATGGTGTCTCCCTGCATGGACAGGTGATGTTCCCTGTTCCTTTCTAGCACTGAATGGTATTCCATGATGAGGAGGTGCCAAGCTTCTTGGTCCTCCACCTGCCGCCTCCTCAGCCCCTACCACAAAGTTTTCCAATCATTGGAGAGCTGCCATTGCCCTTCAACCCCACCATGGCAATCGTAGCTGTGACCAAATAATTTCGTTGGCCTGTTGTGCCTGTGCTGTGTATCCACCTGTGCTAAGCACCTGCATCATTTCTGTTAATATTTGCAACAGTTATATGACATAGGTACCACAGGGAGTTTGGAAGAAATCAGGTCACATGCCCAAGGTGGCACGGGTGGAGTGGGGTAGATCTGAGTGCCCAGCACTTCCGTCTCTGAGGCTAGAATTCCATGATCTCAGCAGCTCAGCTAGAGACTCTCCTAGCTGGGCCTCCCCACAGCCTTGGAGTTCTATGAGGCCCTGCAAATCACCATGCAGTAAGAAGTGGGTCTACCTGGAACCTGTGGCCCACATGCAGAGGCTTCTGGAAAGCAAAACCTCAGACATGCAGCCAGGCAGGATAGGAACTCACCTGACATGGGTGTTAGAATCCTGATGTCAAGCCCCATCCTCACCTATTCCTAGTCTGTGACCCTGGGCCATGTAGTGATCCCTGAAGCCTCAGCTCTCTTGCCTACACACACCTCAGAAATGCAGTGAGAGCAAAGGAGATTACAGGTGAGAAGGCAGTGCCTTGGCAGTGCCCAGTGCACACTAAATAGTCGTAATATCTGTTATGTAGGAAGTTGCTCTTGAGGAAATAATCTGCAGCAAAAGCGGAAGGGCAGAGTGGGTGCAGCTTGTCCAATGACAGGTGCTTTTTCCTCCCCAAGTGTGGCCCCCAGGCCAAGCAGCATCTGCATCAGCTGCATCAGTGGGGACTCAATAGAAAAGCACATACTCAGGCCGGCCCAGGACCTGCTAGAGCAGAAACACCGAGAGGCCAGCAATCAGCGTTTCCCCGAGGGGGATTTAAGAACCACTGCCCTGAGATAAGCCCAATGCTCTGAGGTTCTACCCACAGGTAGAGGGGAAGGCAGAAAGAGGCCTCAGAGGGGGAGCAGTATCCCCCACTCATTTATTGCACTTTAGGCACAGAACAAGACAGGTAAAGTAGAAGAGCTCTAGAATTTGAGTCCTGGGGGAAGGGAGTGTATGGGCAGGATACACCTACAAACAAAGAAGTGAGAGGATTTCTAATAGTGACTGGGGCCATGAAAGATGCGATGAGGGGCTTGACAGACAGAGGTCAACTGGTGAGGGTCTCCAGATGGGGTGGCCTAGAAAGGCCTCTCTGAGGAAGTGGTACTTGAGCCAAGACTCAACTGTCAAGAAAGTAGCAGCCATGTGAAGATGGGGGCAGAGTGCTCCAACCAAGGGTCAGCAGTGCAAAGATCCAGAGGCAGGATAGATAGAGCCACAGGCACCTAGAAGGGCGAGAGGTCCAATGTGACTGGAGCCAGAGATTCGTATCTTGGTCTTCCTCTGAAGCTAAAGCAACCCTACCACCCTGGCATCAGAGTGGGTGTGGGACACTTAGACAGTGGGAAAGAGAGCTGGTGGCACCTGGAGTGCTTGGCACTCCTGCCCTGCCTGTGAACCCCTTCCCCTGCAGCTAGGCTATCTGTGGGATCCCACCATCGCCTCTCCAGTTCTTCCAGGAAGGCCCTGCTTCCACTGGCACATTAGTGATACGGCGCTGGGGGGGAAATGTGGCCAGGGGGAGGACACAGGGAGACCCGACTTTGAGAGCAATTCTGCTGCCAATCACATAACTTGGGGCAAGCAGTTTCACCTCTTTGACCTTGTTCTATGTCTGAAAATGGAGTTAGAGAGGAACAAATACATGCTTAAGACAGCTCACCCCGTATACAGCTTCCAGGAAGCACTTTGAATAGTAACACTCAGCCCTCTTTTCCTTATCCTTAATTTGCTAAATCCTGATATTTTCTAGACAACAGTAGAAGCAACTTGGGGCAAGCAGTTTCACCTTTTTGACCTTGTTCTATGTCTGAAAATGGAGTTAGAGAGGAACAAATACGTACTTAAGACAGCTCACCCCGTGTACAGCTTCCAGGAGGCACTTTGAATACTAACAGTCAGCCCTCTTTTCCTTATCCTTAATTTGCTAAATCCTGATATTTTCTAGACAACAGTAGAAGCAAATAGGAACAACAATGCCAGTGAAATAAGAATACAGTCGTCAAAGTTCATATTTAACATCTAGCCTCAGAGCAATTGCCAGGGAGAAACTGAGATACTCTCACAGGGAGTATCCCAGCAGTGAGGGGGCGTGGCCTGGGATGGAGATAGTGTCTCACTTTAAGTTTTCTAGCAGCCACATTCCAAAAGCAAAAAGAAACCTGTGAAAATAAGTTTTTTTTTTTAAACAAGTGAACAATTTATTAAGAATTAAACAAAGCTATGATGTGATACAAGCAAGACACTCAAGATAGGTATAACAGTACTACTCACACAAAAACTTAAATTTCACTTCAAAAAAAATCACAAGACAAAAGAGAAAGCAATTAATTTTACTGTTATGAAGTAAAATATTTCATGCAAAGTATTAACTCTGCCTCTCCAAAGCCCAACATCCCAACAAACAAAAAACTATCTGGGAATACTGCTATGCTAACATATTAACCACAGTATAATCATTCATAGAAAAACAGTAATTAAGCAATGAATTAAATTAAGTAACAAAATTCAAACTATCATAAACTCATAGACCACAATGATTTTACAAGATAAGCAATTCCAGAAATCTTATAAACAATAAAAAAAGAAGAAATATTTCAATATCATTCTACTTGATCTGGATACACCTGATACTGAAATTGGAGAAAATATATTGTTATAAAGGGAAATTACAAACATGTTTCACTTATAAACGAGGATGCAATATCCTAAACAACATATTGACAAGTTGAATTAAAAAATTGTTTAAGTAATGTACTTTGGTCAAAATTGAATCGAATTTATATGAAAGTTAGTCATTATTTTCTTTTCTTTCCTTTTCTTTTTTTTTGGGGGGGGGGTTTTCCGTTACCCCCTTCCTCGTTCTCTGTCTGCTCTCTCCTTCCCCCATGCCCCACTGTGTCATTAATTGTCCTCAAATCAAGGTTGAATACATAGGATTCATGCTTCTCCATTCCTGTGATGTTTCACTAAGAATAATATGTTCCACCTCCATCCAAGATACTACAAACGCTTCAAAGTCTCCGTTATTTTGATGGCTGAGTAATATTCCATGGTATACATATACCATAGCTTACAAATCCACTCCTGGGTTGCAGGACATTTAGGCTGTTTCCACACTTTAGCAATTGTAAATTGGGCTGCAATAAACAGCCTAGTACAAGTGTCCTTATAATAAAAGTTTTTTTTTTTTCTTCTGGATAGATGCCCAGCAATGGGATTGCAGGATCAAACAGGAAGTCTAGGTTGAGTTCTTTGAGCTTTCTCCAGACTTCCTCCCAAAAAGGTTGTATTAGTTTGCAGTCCCACCAGCAATGTAAAAGAGTTCCTTTCGCCCCACATCTGCGCCAGTTTTCTATTTCTTCTCAGAGATTACTTTGATTGATGGAAAGAATAGGAATTGGTAGGTAATGCTAGGAACTGGTTTCAAATTCTGGGTCCATCTTTGAGAATCCTTATACAAATCATTCTCTGTAGGCC
This sequence comes from Arctocebus calabarensis, assembly GCA_963573935.1. Lineage (NCBI taxonomy): Eukaryota > Metazoa > Chordata > Mammalia > Primates > Lorisidae > Arctocebus > Arctocebus calabarensis. The sequence goes on along the minus strand of CAUYON010174121.1, from coordinate 14,122 downwards.
TTCTTCTAATTCTAACAGGTGAGAGATTTATCCTGCAGATATGTGGAAACATGAGAATTTACCTATAGAATAATTTTTTAGTATTCAAATGAACAAAATTAAAACCAAATTTGTTTTCTACATGGGGCCTATTTATAACAGTGGTATTTAGCTATTAATAAGTAATTTAAAATTAGATAACGTGGATAGCTGTTTGATTCTATTAGGACCATTTTCTGTACTCTTTCTATTTTTATATTTCTACTAGAAAGAAGATTTATGTAAGTGGTTACTTAAAGTAAGTTATTTGAAGTAAAAATTTTGTGTTTTTTTAATCATACTGTCATGACAGATTCCAACTTCAATGCAATTGGAATTATTTCCTTTTATCTCTTCTTTTAGTCAAAAAAAATTTTTAGGACTCTAAAAAGATTTATGAACTAGTTTCTGTGGTAACAGTTGTTTTCCATGGGCAAGAGACTTTTCAAGAATTAAAACTGTATTTATAAATAAGTTGGATTCTGGGAATTTAGGGCTCTTCTCTTGAGCTCTTGACATACTATCAAATAAGATGCATGATATGCTCTTTCAGATCCAGTCATAGCATCATTTTCTGATCTACCTCTTTGGATAATGCACTTAGTATCCAGCTGCCTTAGGAACTAAAAGAAACTACCTGTAACAAACTGATAATTGTGACATAAATGTGGGCTGTCATGACTTACCTACATTAAATATATGAATTTTGAGTGGAGGATCTACATTTGTCTTAAACTAGCTATATCTGTGTGGTGATGAAAAGATACATCTTAATATTAGAAGCAATAATCTTTTCCTGCCTAGATTTTATTAAATATTTCTAAACTTATAGAAGAGAAAACTAGAATCTAACATTTTGAGTATTTATTTTGTTGTGAGTACTTTCCTATGTAATTGTTTCTAAATAAAAGTCTCTAAAACAGTGTTGGCAGAATTTTCATAAAATTCAATTTGTTTTTCAATAAGGAGTTCTCATGTTTCAAAATGATTTGCTTTCCTCAAATACAACATAAAGGTCCTAGATTGTTTGTTAAGTTTTTCCAAGCATTTAAGAGACTATGGAAAACTAATGAAAACTACTCATTCACCTTCCATTTGTTGTTTTCACCTGGCAAAGTATTGGTCTACTTCCTCAGTTATTATTGCCCTTATATTTGTTTCTTTCAGACATTTTTAATAAGTAAAGATTTGGGTAAATTTTTACCACTTGATTAATCAAGTATGATCCTTCGGTGACAGAGAACAATTCCTGATCACTAATGATGTCAAGAAAAGTTTGACTAGCAAGATGAAAATATGATGACCTACATCATCTTGCTGCCTTCTCATGGCATTGAGTATAATCCAGCTCACCTGAACAAGCTGTAGCTCCTCTAACAAGTACTGTTGTTTCTTTTTCTGATATCATTTTCCTTCTATTGCCCTCTATCTGCCAATCTATCTGATACCACAGATAACATTTGAAGAATATTTGCAGCAAGGTAGTGGTAAATTGGCAACAGCACCAACTTTTATTCACCTTCCTTTGAAAATATGATTTGTCTTTCATTCATTCAATGCATATTTACATATGATTTGTTGAGTACTTCTTACATTCAACACACCACCACATTAGATAGTATAGGGAGGGAGATGTGAAAAGGGACCTAGTAGCCTAAGGGGAAGGAAGAGTAGAATAAAAGAATTATTCTGTTTTATAAAGAACAATTATAATGGAGTGTAATAAGCCTTCAACAGAGGCATTCAAACTGATTTGTGTCATAACATACTGAATGATTAATTCTCACAGGGGCAATGTGGGAATTCCATGATGGAAATGGGTCTTAGAGAATGTTCCGAACATAGCATGTGATTATGAGCATATCGGAATATTATTATGAGTAGTTGGGCATGATGTCATGTGCAGTAGGTGGAAGAATGTAGTTTATAATAAAGCTGGAAAGATAGTTTGCAGCCAGACAATAAAGTGTCTTGAGTGCTATGTAAAGATATTTAGGGCCAAAAGGGAGGTATTAATCCTTAGCAAAACATGTGAACAACAAGACTTCTAAAGAAATACCTACTCAGTCTAGTACAATCGTGAAAATAAATGTGGGCAAATAATGTATGAAGAGGATTTAATGGGTTTTATTTATTTATTTTTTGATTGAAAGAAAAACAGAATGTGGAAGTTTTAAGGCCAGAAGACACCATTGATGTACATCCTATATTCACATGCATGCTGTTAAGGCCCAAGTCTCTGTGTTTTTCTGTCTGAGAACTTTACATAGTGCTATAAAAACTTAAGCATTTAAAGCACAGGGCAGCCTGAAAGTTAGCAAATTAATCCCTGAAGAAGTAAATTTCAAGTAAGCAAAAGGAACTGGTGTATAAATATTCTAGCTTTCCCCATTCATTTTGGGAAAATTCTGAGATAAATTCTAAATAATTTCTCGGACAGTCCCCAGTAGGATAAAATCCAGTTGCACATGATAGTAACTCATTTATAATTTATTGAGTTGTATACCTTCTCTGTTTTTATTCCCGTCACTCTTTCACTTCCTGGGATCATTTCCAAATAAATTCTCTGCACTCAAGCCTCTGTCTCACTGTTTGCTTTTGGAATAACCCAAATTAAGATAATTTATATTAGAATTTGACCTAGAAAGCACATTCTCAGAATGGAATCCTGGAAATGAATCAAGTGACATTCAGGTGACAAGTAACCCTTTGCCAGTAAGTGGGAGTGGCTTACAGTAATACTATGATTACCAAGACTCTCCTCACTTCTTGGTGAATTGGGATAATATGCCAGTTGAAGGGGAAGCCCTGACTCAGGCAGTACCTAGAAATATAAGAAAATATAGGAGTTATGGTCATTTTTTAGATTATGGAATTGGAAGGCCTTTCTTAAATATTCAGGAAAATGTGAAGAAAGATAATGGCATGCTTAAGATGGCCAACTACTAACTCAGTGTAGGCTGTGACATTCAGAAGATCCCATGGCAGCATATTGGAAATCATTTAAAAATTGAAATGAGCTAACATATTGGAAAAAAATCCAATTTCTTTTCCAATCTTCCTCTCCTTGATGACTTATTATAATGTATAGGCACAAGAGGATGGGCTGTATTCCCTACAGTGATTCAGACATAGGTCAAATTACTGAAGATGTTGGATGGAGGTGGTCTGATAATCTGGGTCATGCTAAGACAATCCCCTTTAGAAAAAAGAAAATTTGGCTCAGCGCCTGTGGCTCACCGGGCTAAGGTGCCAGCCATTTACACCTGAGCTGGCGGGTTCGAATCCAGCCTGGGTCTGCCAAACAACAGTGATGGCTGCAACCAAAAAGCGGCTGGGCATTGTGGCGGGCGCCTGTAGTCCCATCTACTTGGGAGGCGGAGGCTTGAGCCCAGGAATTGGAGGTTGCTGTGAGCTGTGATGCCACAGCTCTCTATCCAGGGTGATAGCTTGAGGCTCTGTCTCAAAAATAAAAAATAAAAAGAAAATAAAATTTATTTCATCTTACATGTCCTACTACCAAAAAGTAGGTGCACCTTTTTTTATACTTTTTTTTTTTGTATTTTTTGAGGAATAATTCTCCAACCAATTTATTGAGATAGTTTGAATGTTGAAGTTTTGAGAGGGATCCAGAGGTTGAGAGGAGTCCACAGCAGATTATAGAGCAAGGCTAATGAGAAATAGCTCTGCCATCCTTTGGGTCTGAGTACTAGAACTGTGGACATTAAGTTGCTCCAAGAACAGAGCTGTTCATCACAAGCTGGGATCTGTCAGATCCACCATAGTCACAAGATGGGTGGCACAATAGCAGCCTATCATGTCTTTTATCATGGTGCTATTGGGGTTGGGTCTGACTAGACCCAGAGCATGTGATTCAGATACATAAACATATGAGCCAGACACATGAACAAGCGGGTCAGTCCTTTATGTCATTTAACTTTATCAGTGCCTCTCCCTCAACTAACTATTTATTCATGTGAGTTTTCAATAACCAGCTAATAATCGAAAGAAACCCAGTTCTGATCCTTGGATGGATCTGCTCAATATTATTATAAGAGCTAGAGTTTTTAAAAGAGTAATTGGTTGTCAATACTGTACAGAGGAAGAAATGATTGGATGTAAGTATACATGTGTACACTTGGGCAGAAGTGAAAGGCTTAGTTGATAAGGGCTGAGAAGAACAAGATTAGACATTCCTTGCAGACAAGGAAATGTGCAGAAATGTGTGCGGATGGAGCTTGAGGAATTGGCCCCAAGTGTGTAGATATCTCTGAAGCCTGTAACACAGAGGAGGTACTCGACAACCAACTTAGCCATGTGACTTTCTGTCCTTATCCACCCATTTTTTTGCACTATGGACCCACAATAAGACATAAAACAAGATTAAAAGCTTTCTATAAACCCAACAACTTGGTCTTAGTTGCCTTTAAAACTTTGCTGTAGTTGCCTTTAAAACTTTAATTTAGAGAATCACTGGTATCTATAATTTGTGTGGAATTCATTTGTCTGTAAAGTTAAAATCTGACATTCTTATTTACAGACCTAGTCGAGAGGCAGAATAAAAACAGCAAAATATTCTTTGCCTTAATGCCCGAGAGTCTTGCACAATGGAAGAAATTTCTTCTCTTATAAATAATATATTGGCCTTAGCTGAGCCTACACAGTGAGATCTGGACTCCTGTATTAATGTCTTAGTTAAGTGAGCTCAGTCTATTTAAAATAGCCATTCCTATTTGAACGAAGTTGACGCAATGAAATCAAATTCTTGTATTGTTCATGTTTAAAAAGTCAAAGGCTAAAGTTGCTAATCTGGATGCACTTAATAAAAATCCCTATGCACTAGAGTATAAACCAGCTGTGAAATGTGATATAGTATGCTGCAAACAACTATGTTTGAAAACTTTATGGCCCTGCTTGCTAAAACTCATAGCCTAAAGCCTTACACCCTGGCCTCAGCAATCAGTCTCTATAGACATTATTTTGCTTTGCATGTACCAGTGTTGATATATGATGAGAAAATTTCCTGGCCAAAGTAATCAGATCTCAAAATTTAGGAGCCCAATTATAATGCCCTTTGGTCTTTTTCCTGCCCAGGGTTTGAATATACAGTAGCGCCTCTGTAGGCTGACCCACCCAAGAGACTGTAAGAAATTGATCAACATACAGAGGTGGTCAATATAAGAAACTAGGTCTAAGTATGTGTAGTGCATGTCTGGTCTGTGATAACTAGGTCAGCTTATTGAGGAAGGTCAATGTAGGGAGGTGGTCAACTATGGTGGTTCTATTAAAATTGAAAGATGAGCAAGAGAGATGAGAACATGAGATTTATGGGGCAAAGAGTTAGATTAGGTGACCTGGTTTCCAAAACCTCACAAATGAATCAGACATCATATGGGTAGGAGCCTTTGCCTACAAAACTTAGAAAATAAACAGTGGTATATCTTTTCAATAAATGAGCACTGACAAGGAAGAGCCCAGAATGTGCTGAGACCTGCAAGACCACAGACAATTGGGTGAAGGGCAAGAGTTGTTTTGTTCTGGGGAAACACCTCTATGTGGCAGTATAGATGCTAGCTTCCATTCTAAGGCAGATTGCTATTTTGAACCAAAGTACTGTATAAAAGAAGTATTATGCTTGTGTTCTTTTACCAGTGGTTGATCATCTGCTAAAAGAGGAATTGTTTGCACTGCCATCTGTTCAATGCTAGATGAGGGTGTTTGATAAAACTTAAGATGACTAGATGACTAGTCTTTGTTTTATCTTAAAATCTATACTAGTAACTTAAATTTGGTATATACAATTTGTTTGAAAGCATTAATTTAGGAATCAAATGATCTAGGCTACTTGTACTACAAATCCTTTAATCCTTCCCCTCCTCCCGGTCATTTTCTCCTATTTTGAGATTCAATTAAGTAACAAATATGAATGAATGTTGTAAATAATGATGGATTAGATGTATATTGTAGGTAACTGGTACATATTTGACAATCAATATTTGCTTGATCTAAATATATATATGATTGGATACATATAAAAATTAAAGTCCATTATTAATAGTATTTATAATTTTGGTAATAAAGTACATTCAGAATGTGTTTCATTTTAGAGGAAATATGAAGACACATATCCAGAAGCAAGAATGGAAGATGACCTTTTTCTCTCAAATAAGAAAACATATACAAATCACTGGAAATCTGTCTTAGAGAGATGAGCATTATTAAATATTTGGTGATAAATCTTTATGTATATCATATAAATTAGATCATCTTAACTCTTTGTATTTTGCTTTTCCTACTCAATACATTGTGGAAATCCTTCCAAATCAATTGGTTTAGATCTAATGCATTTAAAAATAATTGTAGGTATTGTATACATATATGAACAACAGTTTATTCCATCATCTCCCACTTGATAAGTGTTCATAATTAATTTTTTAAAAGAAAATAAGGGTATAGAAAATTTTGGGTGTGTGTCTGTGTTTGTGTGAGTAGTCCCCTGAGGTAGATTCCTGGATCTGGAAGAACAGTGACAAGAGTTGTGTATATTTTAAGCTTTATTATAGAATTTCAGATTTTTTCTCCCAAAATATTGTTAGCTATTTCCTGACCAAAGTATGGCATTTTATTTTTATTGTTTTTTTAGTAGGGGTAAAGTTGAGAATTTTTCATATGTTTAATGGATATTTGAATGGCCTTATGTGTAAATTTCCAATTTATGCCATTTGTCCATTTTATTGCTATTGGTTATCATTTATTGATTTGTGAAGACTCTTTAGATAGGTATTAATATTTATTGAAAATAGTTTTACAATTTAGTTTTTATTTTGGATACAAATGTGATGTTTTCTTTTGAAAAGTGTTTTATAAAATATGCCAATCTTCTTTATACCGTCTGTGTATATTTCTGCATATTTTTTCTAAAAATATTTGCTGTTCAATTTTTCTTAACTTTTACCTTTATATTTTTCTTTTGTACTCACTTTAATCAGAATTCCATTCCCATCACTATCAGAAGCATTTGACAAAATTGATTTACCCCTTGCTTTGGAAACAATTTCTCTACTTGGCTTCTATCGATTGCCTTTTTTCTATAGCCCTCCAGTTGAGTTCTTTCCTTCCACTATTATCTTCGATGTCTGTCCTCTATAGAACAATCAGAATCATCTCTAATAAACACAAATCACACATAACACAGCTCATAACCATGTCGTGATTTTTTCCCTTTCAGTTAGCATAAAAATACAAAATCTTGCCCTGGGTTAAAAGGCCCTCATGGTTAGGCCCCTGCATGCTTCTTCAACTTGACCAACTCTTGGTCCAGCTTCACTCTGGTCACTGACTGCCTGTTGTGAGCAAACATGGCAGGTTGTACGTATCTCCTCAGGCCTTGCTCATTGCTTTTTATTATGGTTGAAATCTCTTCCTCCAGATATTCATAGATTCTTCCTCTGTCTTCAAAAAGGCTTTAGCTAGACACCCTATTGCAGTTGTGTCTACCTAGAAGTTCTTCTTTCCTCTCTTTCCTGGTTAATATAATTTAGATTTCTGGGTATTTCTTACCTTATCAGGGATATGCTCCTTGTCTTCTCTAATAAAGCCAGCTCCTCTAATCATACACGTTCTTAGCTCCCTATATGTCTCTTAGGACTTTCCAGAATAGCAGTTCACATTTAGTGAGATAGTTTGATAGATGACTTAAGACCAGTTAAGGTAGGGACTGTGTCTGATTTTTACTTAATATTCTACCTGAAGCAGCTAGCAAATGACTAGCTCATGTACGTGTTCAGCAAATATTCATTGATCTAAAGACTGGATGCTAAACATTAGATAAGTCCTATTAAAATATAACATGCAATCCAGCCTAGGAAAATTTTAATTTTGCTGATGGTTATCTTTCTCCTATTGGTATCCTCAAAGCTACTCTGTGCCCTCAATAATATCTATGAATAAAGACTCAAGTGAATTAGAATTCATAGAATTTTTGGAGAATAGGCAGCCACAAAACTATTTAACATAATGTAAACTCTTATCTGATGTTAGCTAATAGAAAACCAATGCTGCTCACAGACAGAATGCTGACTAGCTTTCAAGAGTGGGAAATTCAGATACCCTCTTTGGTGCTCCAGGAAATGATTAGCAATAAGCACTCTTTGGCCTGCTTTGACCCACAAAGCATTAAGTTTGTTGTTTGTTTTTATTGTTTGCTACTTGGAAAGCTGTAATAAATTAATGAATAATACAATCATATGGAACATAAAGATCAGCTCATTTAAAATTTTGGTCATTACTAGCCATTCTTCAGAGAAGAGATAATGGTATACTAATTTTAAAGGAATGACAATGTCTTCTAGATCCCTATGGTATTTATGTTTAAAACACTGTTTACAAATACAATTCTTAATTTAATTCTCTGTAGCTAGTAAAATCTTTGAGTGGTAGCAAGATCTGCCTGATTTTTTGAATCTGTTTGTGTCTTTCATCTGCATTTCCCCCCAAGAACAGAATGCTTAGTGATACTATATAATATGTTCCGGAGTAGCTGTCTAACATAAATTGACGGGAGAAATGCCTAGGTTTATTTCCCTCAAACCTCTATATTTTAATAGTATCACATTGCAATAAAGTTTTAGCATTATGGAGCATTTTAGGAAGTATCTTTAAAGTAGTCAATGCTGGGGCCTGTCAAATGAATGTGTGCTGGCATTGTCACAGCAAACATCTATCTTGCACGATGTGGAACTTTAAAGTTATTGGATTCTTGTGTTCATTTCTATTTCAAAATTTTTAACAATTTTAACAGTTTTCCAAATAACCACAAATGTCTTGTCATTCATGCAAATGTACACTCTGTGCTTTCTTCATATTTATTTTTTCAAAATAAGAGAAAAACTTAAAATACCATGTATTTTGCATATAAGTAGCTATAAAAGTTTAAATGATATATCAAGACTAAAAAGGAATAAATTACTTCTACTTATACTATAATTATTCAATTTTAAACTTTGTCTCTATAACAAAAATAATCTATTTTGGTTTTAAGCTTTTTTTGAGACAGTGTCCCTCTGTTGCCCCAGATTTGAGTGCTATGGGATCAGTATTATTCACAGCAACCTCAAACTTCTGGGTTTAAGCAATCCTCCTGCCTCAGCCTCCCCAGTAGCTGGGACTACAGGCATCCAACACAACATGCAGCTAATCTTTCTATTTTTAATAGAGATGGGTCCTCTTTCTTTCTCAGACTGGCCTTGATCAAGACCAACTGATCCTCTCACTTAGACCTCTCATATTGCTAGGATTACAGGTGTGAGCTTTCAAGTTTAATTGCAAGGAAAGGAAAGACAATATTTGACATATATTGTGGGCTAACTATATGCCAGGTATTCTGCTACACATTCTATTAAAATTTTCACACATCTGTTTTCATAATAGGAACACAAACTGTTTAGAACTTGTTAAAAACACAAATTTATATCAGTTTGAAAAGTTTTTCTTTTGAAAAGTAGCCTAAAGAATATTATGCTTTTATGCTTTTTTTCATGCTGCAATAGAACAAAGTTACTTTTTTTTCTTTTTAAAAACAGGGTCTTGTTGCTCTGTTGCCCAAGCTAGAGCACAGTGGTCTGATCTTAGCTTACCATAATCTTGAACTCCTGGGCTCAAGTGATCCTTCTACTTCAGCCTATGAATAATATGCACATGGTGGTCTCAAGTACATGTATTTGGCACTTAGAACATTAAAATGAATATTGTACACACTAAGATAGTGTACATGTGATAGGAATGAGGATGACCTATGGGTGTATTTCATAAGTTTTGGAAATATATTTCTTACAGGTTGAATTATGTCCCTCCAAAAGATAGGTGGAAGTTTGGGCCCAGGTACCTGTGAATATGACCTTTTTTTGAAATAGTCTTTGAAAATATAATCAAGTTAAGAAGAAGTAATATTCAGTTATGGTGGCCCCTGATTGAATATGACTAGATTTCTGATAAGAAGAAGAGAAAGGATGTGGCAAGGTGGGGTAGGGGTGGATGGGGGAATATGATGAGGAAGGCAGAGATTGAAGTGTTGTAGTTTGAAGGTAAAGAATGCCAAAGATTTCAGGGAAGACATCAGAATTTTAAAAAAGGAAAAGAAAGATTCTTCCCTGCAGATTTCAGAAGGAGCATGGCTTTTCTAGCAACTAAATTTTGGACAACTGTCCTCCAGAAGTCTGAGACCATAAAGAACTTTTATGTTAAGGCTTGCAGTGTTTGGCACTTTGTTAGAACAGCCCAAGAAAACTAGTTCATTGTCGAAAGGTAAAAAAATGGCTCCAGGGCGGCACCTGCAGCTCAGTGAGTAGAATGCCAGCCCCATATACAGGTGGCGGGTTCAAACCTGGCCCCCAGCCAAGCTGGAACAAAAAAATAGCCAGGTGTTGTGGCGGGCGCCTGTAGTTCTAGCTACTCAGGAGGCTGAGGCAAGAGAATCTCCTGCCTAAGCCCAGGAACTGGAGGTTGCTGTGAGGTGTGTGACACCATGGAATTCTACTGAGGGTGATAAAATGAGACTCTATCCCTACAAAAAAAAAAGCCTTCATAATTTCTTGGAGATTAGCCCCAGAACAACAATTTGATTCTATGCTATTATTTGCCCTTAAAAAAACTTGCATGGCTTATGTTACTGTATTTAAGATTATAATGAAGGAATATTGTTTTAAAAAAATTGTTCATACTTCTTTAGTTATCTTTAGACATCCTACCCATAATCCAGACTAATGAACTCACAGTTCTTCAGTTCACCATAATGTCACATTTTTCACATACTGTGTCCTTTTCAATTCTTTTTTGTTTGTGTGTTTGAGACAGAGTCTCACTATGTAACCCTTAGTAGATTGCCATGGTGTTTTAGCTCACAGCAATCTCAAACTCTTGGGCTTAAGCGATTCTCTTGCCTCAGCCTCACAAGTAGCTGGGACCACCGTACCTGCCACAATGCCTGGCAATTTTTTTTTTTTTTGCAGTTGTCATTGTTGCTTAGCTGGCCCAGACCAGGTTCAAACCCATCAGCCTCTCTGTATGTGGCCAGTGCTGAAACCACTGTGCCACAGGTGCCAAGCCTCAATTCTTTATATATTACTTATTTTCTTATGTCCACTCTCCATCATCACAGTAATGCTGTGATAATGAATAATGACAAAACCTGGGTGGCATGCTGCAATAAAATCTTTCATAAGCTGTGGGGTTCAGTTTATCTGGGCTGAACTTGACTGGTTTAGTCCTGAGGCTGGGGTTCTTATGCATTTGTGATTAGCTGTGGTTTGTCTGGGTATCTCTGTTTATCTTATCTAGGTGTTCTCCCACCCTTGAGGGCTGGCACTCTGCCAGCTGATCTAGGATGACCTTCGTTGGAACAACTGGTGACTTGGCTGTGTGTTGTGCCTCTCTCGTCTCCAGTAGGCTGGCTTGGCCTGTTCATCTGTGGCAATCACAGGGCTCAGGAGACTGAGAACAAAACATCCTAGGCTCCTCCAACCAACTGAACAAACATGCCCAAGGAAACCCCAGAGAATCCTTAAAAACTGAGTTCCTGGCCATGTCAGGACAAGAAGTCAGACACATCTCATTCTACCCCCTCCCTTTTGTGGTTTAGACATACCTGACCAGCATTAATGTTAAAGTAGAGATTGTAAGACTGACAGAAAAGACTCTGTGTGGTAATAAAATACCAAATTTTTATATAAATAAGACCTAAGGCCATTTTGGGCAAGAGTTAAGTCACCCACCCTACACTTATTCTTATTAAAGAATAAATTCTGCTTGAACTGCCACAAAGTTTGTCTTTTTCTCTAGCAGTTAAACAAGCACTGTCCTTAAGGTGAGCTATATTGAAATAATTGCAGCTCATCCACCATGAGATGCTAAGTTACCCCCCTGTTCCACAAACTGTAACTACAGCTGTGATTGAACAAGAGATTGATTCAGTAACTCATTATAAGAAATAAAGTTCTCCTTTCTGAATTTATAAATTGGTGATTTTTAAGTTGACAGAAACAAAGTGTAAGGACTTTTCAAGTCTTTGCTGTATCACATCTACTAACAATCCATTGGCTGAGTTAAATCATGTGGCTTAACTCAGAACAAAGTTGTAGGAAAATAGTTTCAAGCTCTTTTCAGGAGGAACAGCAAAGCCAAGCCATATGTAGAGTATAGGGCAGGGGTCCTCAAACTACGGCCCGTGGGCCACATGCGGCCCCACTGGGGACCTTTATCCAGCCCACCGAGTGTTTTTGCCTCCTCTACCTGTCCTGTTTAGCAGCAGACTCATCCCAGGGCCGCAAAATCTGTTAGCAGAAAAACCATTGGTTGCATTCCCAAACAAAACATGTGTGGATTCACTGGAAAAGTTACAAAGGAGTTCCAATTTAGATTTACAGAGCTTCATCTCCATGAACAGGACATACAGCTTTTCCATAACCCATTTTCTATTGACATTGAAAATGTGGAGGTCAGTCCCTGACATCGCCGCCCTGGCTGCCCCTCTGTCAGCTGCTCCACCGCCACCTCAGCCAACGGCTCCGGCAGGTGGGAGGCAGATGCTGACAGGTTCGACAGGGGCGACCCAGCGCTCCTGCAGCTCCAGCTCCAGCTCCAGCTCCAGCTCTGCGCTGTCGGCAGCTTTCCAGCTTCTCCATGGGGCTGGCCTGCGGCACCCGGATGCTCTAAGAACGTTTCCACTGTTGCTGGAAGGACGCACACAGTGGGATTCAGAATTCCTGGAGAATTGCCTTTGTGAGAAGCTGGAAGTATTTCTTTAAATTCCATCTCTTAGTTTTTCAAAGAAACATCAAGAAACCATGAACAACATTAGTAATGAAGAGTTTGACTGCCACTTGTTTGATGAAGGTTTTACTGCTAAGGACATTCTGGACCAAAAAATCAATGAAGTTTCCTCTTCTGATGATAAGGATGCCTTCTATGTAACAGACCTCGAAGATGTTCTGAAGAAACACCGAAGATGGCTAAAAGCTCTTCCTCATGTCACTCCCTTTTATGCAGTCAAATGTTATGACAGTAGAGCCATTGTGAAGACCCTCGCTGCCATTGGGACAGGATTGACTCTGCTAGGAAGACTAGAAATTGTAGAAATACAATTGGTGCAAAGTCTCAGGGTGCCTCCAGAGAGGATTATCTATGCAAATCCTTGTAAACAAGTGTCTCAAATTAAGTATGCTGCCAATAATGGGGTCCAGATGATGACTTTTTTTTTTTTTTTTGAGACAGAGCCTCAAGCTGTCACCCTGGAGAGAGTGCCATGGCATCACAGCTCACAGCAACCTCCAATTCCTGGACTCAAGCAAGTCTCTTGCCTCCGCCTCCCAAGTAGCTGGGACTATAGGCGCCTGCCACAACGCCCGGCCATTTTTTGGTTGTAGCCATTATTGTTGTTTGGGGAGCCTGGGCTGGATTCGAACCTGCCGGCTCGGGTGTACGTGGCTGGCTCCTTAGCCCGTTGAGCCACAGGCGCCGAGCCCAGATGATGACTTTTGACAGTGAAGTTGAGTTGATGAAAGTTGCCAAAGCACATCCAAAGGCCAAGTTGGTTTTGCAGATAGCCACTAATGATTCTAAAGCAGTCTGTCGACTCAGTGTTAAATTTGGTGCCACACTCAAAACCAGCAGACTTCTTTTGGAACGGGCAAAAGAGCTAAATATTGATGTCATGGGTGTCAGCTTCCACATAGGAAGTGGCTGTACTGATCCTGAGACCTTCGTGCAGGCAATCTCTGATGCCTGCTGCGTCTTTGACATGGGAGCTGAGGTTGGTTTCAGCATGTACCTCCTTGGTGTTGGTGGTGGCTTTCCTGAATCTGAGGATGTGAAGCTTGGATTTGAAGAGATCAGTGGTGTAATCAACCCAGCATTGGACAAGTACTTTCCTTCAGACTGCAGTGAGAATCATAGCTGAGGCAGGCAGATATTATGTTGCCTCAGCCTTCACACTTGCAGTTAATATCATTGCCAAAAAAATTGTATTAAAGGAACAGATAGGCTCTGATGATGAAGATGAGTCCAGTGAACAAACTTTTATGTATTACATCAGTGATGGAGTATATGGATC
>CAUYON010174118.1:0-15909 GCA_963573935.1 Arctocebus calabarensis | reverse complement strand
AGGCTATTTAACATTTCCTGATTCCTCCAAAGGATCATACAATGGGGGACAATGTACAATGGGGGACATATGATGAATACTTGCACAGGTTTATCGGCTTGTCTCCTATTTCTATGGTTTATAGCATCATTTGTTCCTTATCCTATGGATTTATGTTGGAAACTGTAGATTTTAAAATGTGCAGTTACTTATATATGAGCTGCCAAGTAACATCAGAAGAATTCCAGGACCAAAAGCATTCCATCCATACAGAGATTTAATTTTTGACATGGAAAGACTTAATAGCTTCTCTACTGAGTTGCACAGAAAGTGTTTTGGGGGAGACAGCCTTGAAAATAATGGAGAATCTATCATTATTATGATCACTGGGTGCCACGGAACTACTCTAAAGATACCTTTGAGTAAAAGCACTTTAGAATTCGTCTCTATAGTATGAGCTGTCTCTAATGCCACTTGTCTTGTGGCTGTACTTGTGCTATGTATCATATAAATGAATCAAGAAGGGAAATGAAAATTACAGTGGTCAAAAAATGGCTACCATTGAAGATAAAAACTGGAAATGTAAGATTAAGAAGATATTAAAAAACAAGAACAATATAAGATAAAATTAAAATAAAATGAAAATACCAGGTCAAAATAAGAGGTAAGCAACTTCAAATATAAAATAGTGCCTTTAAAATGATATTTAGAAATATTCAATTTAAGAGTCAAGTCTGGAAATAGAGGAATGGCCATAAGATATCTTTAAAGACAATAAATATTTATAATGTATAGAAATAAGATATTGCTAGAAGAAATTGAGGTATACAATTTAATACAAATGCTTCTCGATTCCAAATAAATCCATCGTAAGTCAAACATATTAAGTTGAAAATGGCCTTAACATTAGTAACATAGCCATACATCAAAACAGAAAAGTACAAGTGAGGATAATTTTAAATAAATATGAGAAGCTGTAGGCTTGTTAGAGGTGTAAGTCCTCACCAGGATCCTCAACTGCCTGAAGATATCTCCCTGGCCATAGGGGACCTTCCAGAAGAGAGCCTGATGTTAAGTTGCACCCTGGGAAGAGATTTACTTTGAGAAAACCCATCAGGAGTCCAGATTTTAGAACATCCTGCTCTGCTTTTCGTAAGCTCTGGATCCTTTAACAAAGTCAAGCAATCACTTAGCTTATATGCTTTAAAAGGTCTTTTTCTTTTTTTTTTTAAATCTTTAAAAAAAATTTTTAGAAATTACAGTATTTTACTTTTTAGCTTAATTTTTATGAAATCATAAATTTCCAAAATCGCACAACAGTAGAAGTAAAAGGTAACTAACCCTTATGCACCCATCCCCCAGCTTCATAGATATCAACTAATTAACATACTGTATTTTGTTTAAACACGTTAACTACACATTGCTGCTGCTTGTTCTCCTCCTCCTCCCTCACTTCCCCCTACCTCCTCCTCCTGTTCTTCTTCTTGTTCATTTTGAAGCAAATCCTCGATAATACACTTTCTATAATACTTCACTGTATTTTGTATTAGTTTGAGAAATGTGATTTTAATCCATTTCTTTGATCTGTAACGTTTTTAAAATTTCCAATCTAAAAGTTGAACAAAAAGACAAGGTGGCGATTGTGGGAATAGGGATGCAGTTTTCCAGGAGGTAAGACTAATAAAACGACAACAGCAGTAACAACAACCTTATTCCATATAAAGCCTAAATAACTGTATCTTTAATACATACCTGTTAATATAATCACAATACTATTGCCACACCTAATAAAACTAACAATAATCTCATGATATCATCCCAAACCCAGTTTATGTACAAATTTCCACAACCCTCTAAAACTGCCGTTCCCAAGCCCTGGGCTGCAGAGCTCTGCCTCCTCCTTCCCCACCTCTCACCTCCACCCGAGTTGGTGGAAAAAGTGTCTTCCTGAAACTTAAGAACCACCTACACAGCAGGAGGTGAGTGGAGGGCAATGACATCTGTGTTTATAGCAGCTTCCCACCCTAGCATCAATGCCTGAGCCCTGCCCCCTCACCCCACACACAGACCCCCTCCTATCCCTGGAAAATTTGTCTTCCTTGAAATCCATCCCTGGTGCCAAAAATGTTGGGGATCACTGGTCTAAAAAGTGTTTTCCGGAGAATTTGTTCAAATCAGGATTCAATGAGGTCTAGACATAATATGGTTGGTATTTATTTCTCTTAAATTTCTTCTGAATCTATGACAGTTCCCTTCACCCACTTTTTTTTTTTGAGACAGTCTCACTCTGTTCCCCAGGCCTCAACCTACCTCACAGCAACCTCAAACACCTGGGTTCAAGCAATCCTCCTGCCTCAGCCTCTCCAGTAGCTGGGACGACAGGCTCCCACCACAATACTCAGCTAATTTATTTATTTATTTATTTTTATTGTTTGCGATTCATTGGGGTATAAAGAATTAGGTTACCCTGATTGCTTTTGTTAGGTAAAGTCCCTCTTATAATTGTGTCCTGCCCCCAAGAGGTGTGCCATACACCATGATCCCATAACCCCTTGCTCCTCCCCTCTACCTCGTCCCCTTTCCCCCCTCCCTCATTCCCCTCTCACCTTGTATTAGGTCTTCTACTGCCTTCATATTGGAATTGAGTACACTGGATTCTTGCTTCTCCATTCTTGTGATGCTTTACTAAGAAGAATGTGGTCTACCTCAATCCAGGTTAGTACAAAAGATGTAATGTCTCCACCTTTTTTAGTGGTTGAATAGTATTGCACGGTATACATATACCACAGCTTATTAATCCATTCCTGGGTTGATGGGCATTTAGGTTTTTTCCACATTTTGGTGATTATAAATTGAGCTGTGATAAATGGTCTAGTGCAAATGTCCTTATGACAAAATCTCAATACTTCTTTCTGAAGAGGCTGTATTAGTTTGCAGTCTCACCAATAGTGTAAAACTATACCTCTTTCTCCATACCCGCTCCAGCATCGGCAACTCTGAGACTTTGTGATGTGGGGTTAAGTGATATCTCAGTGGTTTTGATTAGATTCTCTAATAATTAGGGACAATCAGATTTTTTTTTCATATGATTGTTAGCCATTCATCTGTCTTCCTCAGAGAAGGTTCTGTTCGTGTCTCTTGCCCAGTGATGGATGGGATTGTTAGCTCTTTTTTTGTTGTTTTTGATTAATTTGAGTTCACTATACATCCTATTTATCAAGCCTTTCTCAGATTCGTAATATACAGATAACTTTTCCCATTCTAAAGGCTATTTGCTTTAATTGTTGTGTCCTTAATTGTACAAAAGCTTTTCAGTTTAATTAAGTCCCATTTGTTTATTTTTGTTGTTGTTACAATTGCCAATGAAGTCTTCTTCATAAAATCCTTCTCCAGGCCAATATCCTGAAGAGCTTTCACAAGAGATGACAGCTCTATGCATGTTATTGACCCTGAAGTCCTGCCTGCCAGTGGGACAAGATGTAGAGGTTGAAGACAGTGATATTGATGATTTTGACCCTGTGTAGGCCTAGCCTAATGTGTATGTTTGTGTCGTTTTTAACAAAACGGTATCCAAAGTAAAAAAAAAAAAAAACTTATAAAATAAGGATATAAAGAAAAAAAATAGGGTAGTACCTGTTGCTCAGTGAGTAGGGTGCTGGCCCCATATACCGAGGGAGATGGGTTCAAACCTGGCCCCAGCCAAATTGCAAAAAAAAAAAAAAAAATTGCTGGACATTGTGGCAGGCACCTGTAGTTTCAGCTACTCAGGAAGTTGAGGTAAGAGAATGACCTAAGCCCAATAGCTGGAGGTTGCTGTGAACTGTGATGCCACAGAAGGGCAACAAAGTAAGACTTTGTGTCTAAAATAAAAAAAGAAAGAAAATATTTGTATACAGTTGTATAATGTGCGTTTTAAGCTAAGCATGGTTCCAAAAGAGTCAATAAGTAAAACATTACAAAGTTTATAAAGTAAAAAGTTATAGTAAACTAAGTTTAATTTATTAGGCAGAAAAATATTTTTAAATCAATTCAGCATAGAGTAAGTGTACAGTATTTATATCATCTACAGTAATGTACAGTTATGTCTTAGGCCTTCACAGTCATCCACCACTCACTGACTCCCATAGAGCAACTTGCAGTCCCGCCAGCTCCACTCACGATAAGTGCCCTATACAGGTGTTCTCTTTTTTTAATCTTTTATACTGTATTTCTATTGTACCTATGTTATGTTTAGATATGTTTAGATAGACATATACTTAATGCTTAGATGTTTTCTTCTTTCTGGTTACTTAATAGCTTCCAAATTTTTGTGTTAGATTTTTGGCATGCTCCAAAGATGAGCAATGCACTTTCCCTTTTATTTTTATTTTTTCTTTCAGGTTAATTTAAAAGTATAAAGAATTAGGTTACAATGTTTGCATTTGTTAGGTATAGTCCCTGTTGTAGTTGTGTCCCACCCCTAGGAGGTGTGCCATGTACCCATACATTGTGCCTGTTAGGTGGGAGCACACCAATCTCTCTCCCTTCTCCCCTCTCCTCCTCCCTCCTTTATCCTCCATTTTTCCTTTTATTATCATTATGAATTCATAATTTAAATATATTTGATGTATTTAAATCTCTTACAAATCTCCCCCTTCTTGAGGGGTCATGGGGTACTCCTCAAGTTGGTTCTTTTTGATATGACCCTAATAGTGTTGATATCTTCCTTGTTTTCTGCCATGAAAGGATGTACTTTGCTCATCTTTTACGTTATCTGTTCCAACCAAGGATCAGGCACTTTTCCAAGAATCCCTGGTTCCTTTAATAGGAGATATATGTTGAGATCACAATTGGGGTACCTGAAGTGCTCTTTGTTCTTAGGTTTTCATCGTTTCTAGACCTTTTCCTTGCTGCAGAGCTAGGAAATGTCTTTTGTTGCTTGTTGTTTATTTAAGATAAAATAGATCATGTACTGGGCAGCGCCTGTGGCTCAGTGGGCAGGGCACTGGCCCCATATACTGAAGGTGGCGGGTTCAAACTCGGCCCCAGCCAAGCTGCAACAAAAGATAGCCGGGTGTTGTGGCAGGCGCCTGTAGTCTTAGCTACTAGGGAGGCTGAGGCGAGAGAATCGCCTAAGCCCAGGAGTTGGAGGTTGCTGTGAGCTGTGTGATGCCATGGCACTCTACCGAGGGCAATAAAGTGAAACTATGTCTCTACCAAAAGATCATGCATGCACAGTGATAATTTCAATTAAAATTTGGACAGACAGGTTTTTATTTAACCCGATCAAATTTATATATGCTTGTCTCTATCATGACAGATATATGGTTTCCAATGACATCATATAATTATTAACTTTATCCCACAACACATACATGACCATTTCAGAACAATAGTTAAGAAATTATCACCAGCAATGTTATATTCATTCCTTTCACTTTGTTTTGATATTAATGGATTAGCCTTTGAAATTACTTATTTATAATTAGGGAAAATATTTACATGGCTCCAAAGTGAAATCTACAAAATAAGTCAAGGCACACCTGTCATGTCTGTTCATCTCTTCTTCTCTTATAAATATTTAGACACATAATTTAAGAGAGAAGATAGAATTGGGAATTAAGGGTAAAACACTTGAACTCAGAACTTAAAGTTTAATCATTGCAGGAAAGTTGTGGGCCAAGAATTGGAAACATTCTGATTAGGAAGCTACAAGTGAAAGTGGAATGAATTTAAATTCATTGAATTGGCCAAAAGGGAAAAATGATAGAACATTTTTTACGAGCATAAGAAAAGATTTTACAAGAGAAAGTGGGCATCAATGCCAAAGTCAGCAGAAAATCTTGGTAAATTTTACCGAGGTAAAGCTATTTGATTTCTCAATAATGAGGTACCTTTTAATTTCAAAGAGATAAGCTTCTTTGAAGGAGTAAAGCAGATTTTCAAAGAGTAATAAGGGATTGAGTGGAAAGGAAATAGAGAAAGACAGCATAAAAACCTCATGATGCTGAGTGTTAGAAAAAATAGGAAGAGGAAACACAGACAGCTGTTTTTAGCTTGAGAAATACAATCAATGGAGATTCTTTATTTCCCTAGTAAGGAAAATCTTAAAGTCAAAGAAAATTATCAGAAGAGTTACAAAGGAAAGAAAGAAATGCTGCAACAAATCTCTCAAGAGTGAGAAAGAGATGAATTCAAGGACAAAGAATGGCCCACAGTTCAGTATCTGTATGCAGAGACGGGCCTCTAAGTGAGAATTACAGCACATTTTGCTTATTGCAAAGAAGAATATAATAAATACAGATGTGGGCTGTTTCTATATCAAAGTTGAATTCTTCCACAGAGACTGATCCCGTTTCCTAGTCAATAATATACCTAACAACAAAACAGAACAAAAAATATCCCATGCCAGACGTACTGTCCTGATTTAGGAATATTTCAAAATAAGTCCAGTTCATTACTAATTTCTTCTGAGTAGATTGGAACACAACCCACACTCCCTGCTATACTCCTAATTTTTTGTAGAATGGCTGCATCTTATTATTTTGGATATTTTAAGGTCATCTAAACTTGTCGTGCTCACACCTTTGTTATCCTTGGTCACTACCTAGGTTTTAAAATCCCTAGCTTACCCAAACTCTTTCAAATCTTATTCCTGCATTGCTGCATACAGGCCTATCTTGACTATACTTTCATGTCTCTTTGTCTCAAACCTTCCCACTGTGTCCTCTGAGAACGCGTATTTCATGGTAAACTGCCTTATATCTTCAACCTTTCTGTAAAATATTTCTGCCACCTCCTAGCCCTAATCTATATTCACCACTGTTATTTCCAAGCCATCATTCTTTTTCTGTTCCTGACAAATGTTCTTTTGAGGACATGCTGTCTTACTGAACCTGTCATTCATTAACATCTTATCTTTTGTCAGTTTTGCAGGTTGGTTTGTCAGTTACTTGACATGGTCAGTAAGAAACAAATGGGCATATGGCAAGAAAAGTTGCAGAAGAAGAGCATGGAATACTATTGGAAGGATAGAATAAGACTAGACCAGGGGGCAGGTGGACTGAAAGAATAGGTAATGACTCCTCGAACAATGAATAAGGTCTATGGTATGATGGAGTGAGCTCATACCAGTTCGCAAGAACCATATTTTAAATTTCAGAAATTTTGTAAGTAATAGACATCACATTAGTAGCTCTGCAAGTGTAATAAATCAGAACCATTCTCCCCTCCAAGACCTAGCTGTTAAACATTTATCAGCACACCACTGGGTGGTAGGGAGGAAGAGGAAAATACAATACTGAAAGGATATAAGGTCAAAAAAGTTGAAAACAAATTTCACCCAATTCACAATTAGATCTAGTACCAATATTACCATCAAAGCTAAGCCAAGAAATAAAAATAAAGTATACTTAAATACTATATCCCAAAATGGCAAGATTAAAGATAGATTCTAAAGAAAAATGATGGGAAAATATCTTTCTTTTAACTTAACAAACATGATTCATATTTATTAATGAGGCCAAATCATAACTGTAAGGAAACAAATAAAGATAATATTAGCACATTCACCTATGTTACTAGTTACTCACATGTTGAACTCAGTACACAATATTTATTTATGTGCTTAATCAGACTACTGGGCACAGATTTGGTTTTCAAAGACTTGTTGATTTCTAGCAAAAGCACCTAGAAATCAACAAGACTAATAAGAATATGAAGTCTATATGACTCTTAGGAGCATCTATACAATGATAATACAATGGGTGGTGTTTATATCCTGCTTCCCTTTACCCACTGAATGATATTGTGCAAGTCACATAACTTCTCAGAACTAAGCTATGATATGGAAATCGAGATACCTGTCTCTTTTATAAAAACTTCCAGATTAATATGGAGGTAATATGTGAGTTGGTTACATAGTTAGCTTTTGTAGGGTTAAAGTTCTGGTTGTAGGTTTTTCCTTTACCCAGGAAGTGTGCACTATACCCATGCAATGTACCCTTGGGTGGGACTTTACCCATACCCTTTCCCTTCCACTTGAGTTTCATTGACTTTTTTCTTCCATGTCAACTACCTATATCTTAGGTGAAAATTACTCAAGATAATACAGTTGAAAGCATTTAGACTAGTGCCTCGATTATAAAACATATGAAAAGATTCCATTTCCACCCCCTCTCTACCCATATACTTTTCTTCTCTGTGAGGTAAGGATAAATGCGTATCACTGAGAAAATGAAGATGTGAAATCAGAAGACCTAAGGGTATGAGAGAATTTCTCAGTACTTCCCTATTTTTCGCACTGTGGAGATGCTGTAATTCCAGGGTGGCAAACTGACCATAAAGGGCCACAGAGTACATATTGGAGGCTTGGCAGTTCACACAGTCTCTTTTGCAACTACTCCACTCTACTGTGGAAGCACAAAGCAGTCAGAGACAATATAGAAACAAATGAATATAGCTGTGTTTCCATAAAACTCTGTGGATTCCTGAATTTAAATCTCGAATAATTTCATGTCATGAAAAGCTCTTCTTTTGATATTGTTCAACAAGTTAAAATGTAAAAATCGCTCTTAGCTCACAGAACATATGAAAACATGTGGATAGCCAGATTTTGTCTGTGAAGTATAGCTTGGTGACCCCTGCTCTAATTTCTATATTTCAGGGATAAAGTAGGATGTACCAGTTGTTTTAAAACATAATTTTTTTCTGGGTTTGTCACTGCTTTATTACCTATTAAATTAAGTCCTCTTACGGCTGATTTAGCTTTCACTTTCAACATATTTAAAACGACCTTTTGCTTCATTGCTGATTTCTCTTTCTTGGAATAAAATATCAGATCACTTGGAAAACTTAATTTTTTTTAACTAGGAAATTTTATTTTATTTTATTTTATTTTATTTTTTATTGAATCATAGCTGTGTACATTAGTTCAATCATGGGGTACAGTGTGGGGGTGTCACATGCAATCTGAGATATTTTTATCAACCTGATTGACATACCATTCATGATATTTTCTCGTTTTAAACCTTGGAATCCCTTTCTCAAATAAAACCTTGCATGACAACTACCTGTTAACAGAATTGATATGCCTAAAATAAGGATGAGAGTCTAGCATCCTAACTACTCCCACAAGAATCTACTCTCCCACCAGCACGCACACACACACAATTTCGTGAAGGGTTTATGTGAGGCATATTATTGGAAACCATGGAATGAAACATTAAAAAGACATACTGACAATTTAGTATTGAGTAAAACGTACAAATGCAAATATATAAATATTAAAATGTTAATATATAATGAAATTTGTCTACCCCTGTAATACTCTGAAATAAAATAAAACAGCTCTGCTTGGTATTGGGTGGTAATGAAAAGATAAACATACACTGTCTTCCAAAAAGCAATAAAGAAAATGATTCATCAATTGAAAGTATAAAAAAAAAGAAATACCAACAATTTTGCACTATTTCACACTTACATATTTGACCCAAATATGAACAAGGCAGGGATACATATTTGAAAGAGTCCCCCAAGGGCTACATATACTTTGAGGGTTTTTTTTTTCCATATTATACTTCTTATTTTTAGACATTTGTCTGTGTACGCAATATTTCTCTCATCTGGGATGAGGTGCATTAGTGTAGCCTTCATGTAATTTCTTCAGTTATAGTCAACAGCGTCTGCACGTGCCTCAATGGCCTAGGTTGTGGGCATTTATGGAAGCTACGGCATAGCTTTAATGGGGCTAGGAGCTACCAGGAAGATTAGTTTTACAGGCCAGTTCTTGGATGGGCTGGTTCTCAGGCCCCTGAATTTTCTGAGTGTACAGGCTGAGGGCAGTGATGGGCCCTGGGCAGACTTGTCCTCTTTTCTGTGGGGTCTGCCTGGCAGTTCTGTCACTGGAGCAGATGGGGCCACTGGCTGTTGGATCTCAAGCTTTGGGGAGAATGTATGTTGGCTCCCTCTGTCTTGAAGGTAGCCTCCCCACTGTGTTGGAATACCTGTTCCCTATAGTCCTGGGCACTGTGTTGGCTCAGTAATGGAGTTCATGGCTCACACCACTGGATCCAGCCGGATTGGTGGCCCTGCACCTTTCTGTGTGGCTGTGATGGAACAATGTTATGACTCCAGGGATGTGAAGACGCAGGGCCTACTGGGGCCCTGGGAAGAATATAGTCTGGTGATAGTTCTATCTTCAAAATAGAGCCATGCTGCCATAGCCTGTCTCAGAGGTTGGGGTGGGGATCCCAGTAAGAGTTGACTCTCTGGAATAATGTAGCTGCATGAACTCCAGGCAGCTCCCTCCTTTGGAGTCAGTGCCTATGAGGTCTCTGGAGCTCTCCTGGAGCTAGGGCTACAGGCATCTGTGGTGGGAATGTGGACTGCTAGGGCTCTCCTACCTATTTTTTCCCCACAATGGGGAGTCCCTCTTGGGGCCAAGCTGATTTTAGCTGGGTGCTTTTCTTGTCTCTTTATGCTGTCATCCTGAGATTCTGTTCTTCAGGGGGTCTTCATCACTTCCTTGATGAATTTCAGCATTCTCCCATAGAAACTCTATGTAATATGAGATTATCTATTTTTTATTTTGGTTCTTTTTGGGGAGAAGGGGAATATTGGGCACCTCTATTTAGCCATTTTGATTACATCTCCTGACAAGCATTGTAATGAATGTTATAAAGCAGGAGTGTCCAACCTTTTATCCATCTGCTACACATTGGAAGAATAAGAGTTATCTTAGACTGTACAGTAAATACCCAAACACTATGAAACCTGAAGAACAAAAAAACAAAAAAGAAAAACAAAGGTCCATGCATCTGTGCATACTTTGCTTGCTATCTAATACCACAGATAAGCCAAAAAAAGTCCTCACAAAATCAGCACGTAGCCCATGGACCACAGGTTGGACTGTTATAAAGTATAATACAATGTTAAGAAAGAAAGTAAATTGAGTAATTTCTCTACGTCCTTCCCCTTTTGGTTAAGTATCATGAGTTTCCTCCTCCATGGGGCTCTGTAGACACATTTTCAACAGAATGTAGAAATGAATGAAGAGAAGCCCAGAGAAGAAATGAATCTAAGAAAAACTATTTGAAAAGCCACTAAAGACTTTTCCACGTTGGCATGTGGAAAAACTAAGCTACACTTTCAGAGCTAAAGTAGACATAAAAATTGAAGTAAAAATAAAAATATGTCACAAAGTCATCCTCCAGCACTAATGCTAGGTTATAGATGAACAGTCCTCTTATGCATGTAATCCAGACTTCATGGATGATAGTTTATTATGAGAAATTTCAAGGTACTACCTTTTGGTTTGAAAACAAACCCACAAACAAAGGAAAATAAAACAAAGCCCCTTGGCTTGATTTTTAGTTCCAGTGTGGTCATGTTATAAAATGTGCATAATCTCAGACAATTTGTGTGAAGTAAAATAAAATGGTTGTTTTACTTCCATTACATGGAGAGCTGATTTTAGCTCCTGTAAGAATTCAAAGACATTTTTTTCAAGGCATTATGGAAATGGCAGTGCTTCTAATATCTTTAATCATCATTTACTTATCAATGCTGAAAAAATTGCATATGAAATCAGACATGAGACAAATCAAATGACTGGCATTTATTAATTTACCATCATTTGCTTGCTTTCCTAAGACTTCTATTTGCACTCTGCAGCCAAAGGAAAGAGGCTACTGGTGATCAGTAAGAAAAAGTATGGGGTATTTATTTCCCTGGCTCCTTTGTTATTTGACAAAAGTTAACAGGGGCTCCATTTCTCACCTAAAGTCTATTACTCCTCGTGCCAGTAACCATTCCCTCTGCCTTATCTTCAGGCCCAGTGGTGGTAATGGCTCCCCACTGACTAGTTTTGGGGGACATTATTTTGGCTGTTTAATTTCCTTTAATCCTGCTCACACACTTGCCAGTATTTCCCTCATTAAGCTCTTCTCAATTTTCTCACTAGAACATACCATCTATGTTCTGTGCTGACCGTGGGTCAGTCCTATTATTTTCATTCTTATGATTTAACAAGGAGAGTTTTATTCATTGTTTTCCAACCAACATTGTGTGTTGATGTCCTTTACTGCTAAACTGTTTCAAGTGCTAGGGAATGAAAGGAGAAAAAGAAAGATACACAGGGACATATGTGGTAACAAGGAGAATTTTCTCTGCTATGGTGTTTAAGCTATGTTTCAAAGCTATACACATGGAGGCTGTATATTGTGATACTCCAAAGACACCCTGAAATATTACTTAACAAAGAAACAAGAGCAAAAATATTTCAGGAGTTTGGCTGTAACTATTATCTTTAACTATTTCTAGAGTGCCTCAATGTTGATTAACCCACTTGGAACCGCCTATGGGTTCTCTGCTCATGGTCTGACATACAGAGGAGAATCATACAGTGATTGTGTAAGCATGATGAGGAGGTAGGGATGGCCTAGAGAGAGAACGTGAGAAAAGCTAATTATATTAAGTGATAAAAGCAAGATTATGCTGCTAGTCAAAGTGTCAATTGGTAGAACTACTTTGAAAAGTTTTTACCTGATTAAGTTAAATTCTGAACATGCCCTGAAACCTAGTAATTGCATTTTAGGTTTAGACCTAAAATTTCATTAAGAGGGGTGAATGAAAATGTTCATACCTATGTTGTTTTTAGTATTCATTGATAGGGAAATATTTATACCCATACTTTTTAAAGAATCCATTGATATGAAAATAAATAAATATTGTATATTTAGAATATGGAATAGTATGGCAGTGAAATGAAGTACACATATTTCAAAACGGATGATTCTTACCAACAAAATCTTGAGTGAGAAAGAAAATTGCAGAAGAAGCCCTCAAATGCAATATCACTATTTGAGATTCGCCATACGTGTATAGTAAATGTATAAAGAAAATTAACAGAATCGTTTATACGACATTCAGGAGTGTGTCTACCTTGGGAAGTAAAATGGGGAAGGGGATATAGTATTGGGAAGAGCCATTTACAGTACTCATCAGGAACTTCAAATGTTGCATTTCTCAAGCATGACAGTGAGTTCAAGGGTACTTATATTATCACACTTTGTATGTCTTACACAAGTATTTTATTATGTGGGTATATTAAATAACCATAAAAAGGTAAAAGCAAAATAATATTATTTGCAGTAAGTCAAGCTTTATATATTATGCATAGAACATGTTATAAAAGATCTTAAATTCACAACATGAGGGGCAAGATGGCCCCCTGGAAGCAGCTTGTGACAGAGACTCTTGTCCAAAAGGAAAGATAACCTCCAGAAACTGCCCAATTGAGCTAAAGACAGGGAGCCCAGCCAAGAGAGAGAGAGAAAGAGAGAGAGAGAGAGAGAGAGAGAGAGAGAGAGAGAGAGAGAACTGCAGTTCTCCTCTGAGGCAAGCTGCAACTTCAAGAAACCAAGCTTCAGGCAGAAAAACTGAACTAAAGTTTTCCGCCATTCTAAACTTCCAGGACGCCCTTCTCCCCTTAACTGATGCACCAGAAGCCTGACCTCTGCTGAAACTGAGGGGGGAGGACTTGGGCAGCACCCACCCTCTCTATCTGCCGGAACAGGCAGCCCGCCAGGTAAGAGACTCCGGGGCCCCACCGAGCCCCTACCAGCCCCCAGGCCAGGGACACCACAGGGACCCCCAAGAGGCTCCGATCCACGCCCCACCAGGCATCAGTCTGCCGCCTGCAGCAGCCAGGAACTCCGCGGCCCTTGGCCTGCTGCCAGCAGCAGCCAGGAAGTCCACTGGGTCTCCTGTGCAGTGCCAATTTTTGCCCTGCCTGGCTTCAGCCCTCTGCCCGCTGGGACACCTGCCAGGGCTCTGATCTGTGCCCCAGGCCCAAGGCCCACAGCAGCGGGAACTCCACTCCTCAGGGACACCTGCACAGCCCTGGTTGACACCCCGCCAGACCTTGGCCTGCTGTCAGCACTGGCCAGGAAGTCCGTTGGAACTTCCGCCTGGCCTCAGCCCCTGCCCGGCTCCAATCTGTGCCTCAGGCCCATGCCCACAGCAGCAAGGAACTACACTCCATCAGCACTGGCAGCCTGCTGGGTCTAGGCCTTCCACCAGCAGCAGCTAGGAACTCCCACTGGACTCCTGCACAGCTCAATTGGCACCCCACAGAGTCTTGGCTTGTTGCCAGCAGCAGCCAAGAAAGTCGCTGGGACTCCTGTGCAGGCTGATCTCTGTCTCATCTGGCCTCAGCCAGCCGGGACCCCACATGGCTCTGATCCGCACCCTCACACGGGCTCCCTTTGTAAAGGCCACTGGGTGCCCGATCCCACTCACTACTGTTTGATCTGGGTGTGCCACACTCCAGAGCTGCTCCTGCAGCCAGAACTCCCTGGGTGGGGCAGTCTCACAGGAACCACACAGGGTCACTCCCTACAAAGATCCAGCAACAACACAGTGGTCCTGCCAGGGTCTGATCTGGGAGAGACACCTCCCCAACTCTGAGGAAGGTCATAGGCAACAGTGAAAAATAATCATGAGGTGGAATCAACAGAAAAACCCTAGCAATATTAATAATCAGAGAAGATCAACTCCCCCAAGGAATGACAAGGTAGATATGGCACAAGATCCCTTGCATAAGCAAATGACTGAGATGTCAGAAGTTGAATTCAGAATCTGGATAGCAAATAAGATCGGTGGAAGGGAGGAAAAGATAGAATTAGAATTTTAAGCAGTAATTCAAAACATGACCCAAAAGATGTCTCAAGAATTCAATGAATTCAAAAACAAAATGACCAAAGATTTTGACACATTGAAACAAGAAGTTCTAGCCCTTAAAGATCTAAGAAATACAGTAGAATCCCTCAGGAATAGAATGGAGCAAGCAGAAGAAAGGATTTCTCACATGCAAGACAAAGCTTTTGAACATTCCCAAACTTCCAAAGAGGAAGAGAAAAAGGCAAAAACAGATCATTCTCTCAGACAGCTCTGGGATAACTTGAAGAAAATCACTATTTGCCTTATAGGGATACCTGAAAACGATGAAGTGGCATCACAAGGCACAGAGTCTCTTCTTTATGAGATTATGAGAGAGAACTTTCCAGCCATGCCCAAGAGATTCTGAAATTCAGATAGCAGACAGTTTAAGAACCCCAGCATGACTCAACCCGAATAAGTCATCCCCCAGGCACATCATAATTCAGTTCACTGAACTTAATACAAAGGAGAAAATTCTGAAAGCAGCCAGACGTAAGAAATCCATTATCCAAAAGGGGAAGAATATTAGAATAACTGCAGATCTCTCTGATCAAACCTTTCAGCTAGAAGAGAATGGTCATCGACTTTTATCCTAAAACAAAAGAACTTTCAACCCAGGATCCTGTACCCAGCTAAACTGAGTTTCACTTATGATGGAAAAATTAAATACTTCAACAACATCCATATGATGAAGAAATTTGCTATAACTAAACCAGCTCTCCAGGATATTCTCAAACCTATCCTCCATAATCACCAGTGTAATCCTCCACCACAAAAGTAAACTCACCCAGAAACTTTCTATCAAATACAACTTCTACAGTGATGAAAGGATTAAAAATGTCCACTGGACTTTCCAAAGATTTATAATTGTTTTCAATTAATGTGAATGGTTTAAATTGTCCTCTAAAGAGGCATAGGTTGGCTGACTGGATACAAAAACTCAGGCCAGATATCTGCTGCATAGAAGAATCTTATCTTACCTCAAAAGATAAATTTAGACTCAAGGTGAAGGGATAGTCATCTATATTCCAGGCAAATGGAAAACAGAAAAAAGCAGGTGTTGCAATCTTATTCGCAGATACAATAGACTTTAAATCACCAAAGTAAAGAAGGATAAAGACGGACATTTCATATTTGTTAAAGGTACTACTCAGTATGATGAGATTTCAATTATTAACATTTAAGTACCCAACCAGAATGCACCTCAATTTATAAGAAAAACTCTAATAG
>CAUYON010174117.1:0-19187 GCA_963573935.1 Arctocebus calabarensis | reverse complement strand
TTATTAAATCATAATTGTCTATATTGGTGCAATCATAGGGCAGAATGTGCTTCATATACAATCAGAAATATTTTGATCGTACTGTTACAGATAGCCTTCATGGCATTTTCTTGATCACTATATAAAGACATTGATACTCTACATTTAACAAGTTTCATCATTGTTAAGATGCACTGTAGACGTGATCCCACTAATTGCCCTCCCTCCACCCATCTATCCCCTCCCCTCCCCTCCCTTTCCCTTTTCCCTGTATTCTTGTGCTATAATTGGGTTTTAGCCTTCATATGAAAGCTATAAATTAGCTTCATATTAGGGATGAGTACATCAGATACTTTTTCTTCCATTCTTGAGATACTTTGCTAAGAAGAATATGTTCCAGCTCCATACATGTAAACACAAAAGAGGTAAAGATCTAGAATACTTTATTTTTAATAGGACCCTTGCTAAGGTTTCACTGGAAAAAAGGGTTCTTTAGCTTGCAGTCATTGAGAAATGATTTAAATAAAATTAGTAAAATGTCTATGCTCCACAAAGATGGCATGTGATTTGCTCATGCCTTTCAATGCCTATGGCGGGCCTTGCCAGATTGAGACTCCATACAGCTTGCTGTACATTCTCTACTGACCGTTCAGAATTGGTCTCAAACCAATTGGAGTCAAAACCTATTTGCTATTTATATACTAAAACATCCTATAATTTTATTCGACCTTCATTCATTACATTGACTACATTAGCCTAAGAAAGGAGAATCTGAGTCTTTCAGATTAAAAAATGAAGAGACTAGAATAAGAGAGTGGTTAAATAAGAAAGGGGTCTGGGAAATACACATTCAAATAATTGTTAATGTAATAACTCTTACATTGTGATTTTAAGGCATACATACTCAGTACCAATTTGTTAATTGCAAAAAGGCCTACAAAGCTCATTAAGTATGAGTTGAAGAGGCAATTGAAATCAGTCATGTTTTCAGTTGGGAACCTTGAGATACAAATAATTTTATTGTATAAATTATAAAATTTAATAACCCTAAAGTTTAATCCTGCCAAATCAAGGTAAGGGTGAGAAAAAAAAATCTGCATCCCTGGAAAATTCATTTTACACTGTTCTGAGGCCCTTGCTTTGTATCAAACAATGTGTTGAAAGTTATCTAAATTAAAATGTACAAAAAGCATTTTCATACATAGTTGAAGATGTACAAAGTAGCAAATGCATTAGCGCTTCTCCTTTTTAAGGATGAATATGTGTTTTGGTCTGTGAAGTCACTACACCAATTGTGACGTAAATTCAAAGTTAATTTTCTAAGCAGTGACAATTATTTGTCTCTGTTCATAGGGCTACTCTAAAGTGATGCTGGGATTGAATTTTCCTAGGACTTCATTTCAAGATTGACTGAAAAGTCTTGTGGAAGATCTGGAAGAAATAGGTAAGATCTCTTTCAGAAAAAAATTCTCTTCTGCTCACTGTGGTTATTTTTGTTTTTCTAATGTTTATTTATTTCTATAGTTTTTTTTGTTAAATATCTTCGTCCAAAGGTTAAAAAATGTTTTCCATGTACTGCAGAGGTGTGTCAAGTATGGCAATAGAAACGTTTCCCTCCATCTATGCTATTGGGCTTCCCATTTCACTCCTTGCTGGTCTTTTTCTTCCTACCAAATTTGGTTCCTGTTTTTTTTTTAATTATTAGCATAAATTTATTGTGGAATATGAATTTGGTTGTGAAATATTTAAAATAAATCATTAGAAAAGAATAATACTTGGATTATTTTGTAATCATTGTGCTGATATTTTATTATTATGGTCTTTTTCAGTATCATTTTTGACAATTCCGTAGATATTAAAGGTGGTAGAAATCTAGAAGTATTGAGAAAAATAACAAGAATAACACACTAGTAAATTATTTTTTTCTTAGAAGTTTGATTTTTCTTATAAACTTTTTGGGACCTGGAAAGTCAGCTGTTTAAAAAGCATATATTTTTTCTTTTTAATGTTACACATCTTTAAATATTGTGGCAGTTTTCCTCGATACAGATATTTACAACATCGGCATATAAAAGTTCTCAATATATAATGTTCATGTAAAATTAGGCTTTCGGTTTCAACATTGAGGTAAAGTATCAATCAAGCAGTTTGTTGTAAGTATCCAAGTCCATAATAATATAATTATAATTGTAAAAGAAAACTAAAGGAAATTGTAGGTTAGAGCAGTTGTATTTCAAAGCATCCTAATAATTTACATCATTTCTTTCCTTAATCTTACCTGAGGGGAACCAGAGTACGCTGGCTGCTTTAGACTCCTTCATCAAGGAGTTTGCCATGAGAGTAGAACAGACCTCTGGATTCTCACTTTCTGCCTTAATTTCTCTAACAACTTATAAAACTTTCTTAAGATAGTGATTATTTAACTCCCCTGACAGATCTTTGTCAATGTTCTTTAATTTTACAGTTAAATATTTCCTAAGAATTTTACCTTTTATTTTGCTTATGGATTTTTTTTTTTAATTTTTACTAACCTTATCATTTTTCAAGGTGCACCAATAAAATTGCTCATTTATCTAGAATTTGAGATTAAGTACTTTGGCAACCTTTTTCTTCATTTTACTCTTTAATAATCTTACTATGTAAGTAAGGTGGACTTTTTTTTTTTTTTTTTTGAGACAGAGCCTCAAGCTGTCACCCTGGATAGAGTGCTGTGACATCACAGCTCACAGCAACCTCCAATTCCTGGGCTCAAGCAACTCTCCTGCCTCCACCTCCCAAGTAGCTGGGACTACAGGTGCCCGCCACAACGCCCGGCCATTTTTTGGTTGCAGCCGTCATTGTTGTTTGGCGGGCTCAGGCTGGATTCGAACCCGCCAGCTCAGGTGTACGTGGCTGGCGCTTTAGCCTGTTGAGCCACAGGCGCTGAGCCAAAGTGGACATTTTTATTCTTTGGTAAGCAGAGAAACAGAGAGAGAGAAATGCAGTGTTTTGGAAAAAGTAATGTAGCTTGTGATCTTATAACTAATACAAAAAAATTATGTATTGTGAGAAAAAAATTATGTATTATATATTATTATTATTACCCAATCTTTTGGGGGAGGTTATTAGCATGTTTATTATGAATAATAGTTTATCTTTATCTTTTAATATTTAAGTTCTAATTTTGTGATTAAGAGGATATTTATTCGTACAATAAAAGAGGGAGTTTAGATTTATGATAAGCAGGAATTACCTGAGAATCAACATCATAGAACCATGAAAGA
Source organism: Arctocebus calabarensis (assembly GCA_963573935.1). NCBI lineage: Eukaryota > Metazoa > Chordata > Mammalia > Primates > Lorisidae > Arctocebus > Arctocebus calabarensis. The sequence continues at coordinate 15,945 of CAUYON010174117.1, read as the reverse complement.
AATGACTATTTTTTTAAGAAGGAAATTTTCTTTCCAGAAGATAACATAATTGCACTTAAAGTTAGTCCTCAACACTGCTTCTGCGATTTGCTAATTAGATTTTTTTTGGTAGTTATGTGGTTCTAGTGGCAGTTTTTTAAAAACATATTTTAAAATAAACATTAACCAATTGTCAGTGTAAATAATGCATGTGTCTAGTGCCAGATTTTCATCTTCCTGGGAAAGCACATTCTGATAATGCATTTATTCCTGGAAATGTATAGAATTATGAATGCTCAAGCTAGAGGTGTTATGATAAGGGAAGAATAAAACATTGGATAGGCAATAATTTTCTGTAATCATTGCACCTCACTCAATTTTCATACAGAAAATTGGATTATTATGAAAATTTAGCACTTATTACATAGTAATTTATAAGAATTATTTGTTTTCTTCTTCAGTTTCCACCTTTTTGTTCCTTTCCCCTCAGAAAATCCTACAGTGAATATTTGGTTGATTTTTCTCATTTCAAACACTTGTTTAGTTTTATCTCTATTTTACCTTTATAAGAGACTGTGTAATCTTACCTAGGTAAGTAATACTTCTGCCGTGGGAACTAAAATGTTTCATATAACTTACAACTGAAAGTATTTGTGTGTTCGGATAAATGGATAGATGTGAATGAATATGTTTTACTTCAAGATTTTCACAATTATTTTCATAGCTTCTATTGTAAATGTATGAAATTTAAATAAAATACATTTTCATTATTTCAATGGACTAGAAATAAATTTCATTCACATATTTATAGAAAATTGCCATACATTTCATAAATACTTATTAAAGTTTAGACGTCATAGAGGAAAAAATTTGCTCTATTTTTCAAACAACTGAAAAGAAGTAAGTGGATGTGCAAGAAACTGGCTTGGCTGAGGGGGACAGTGTCAGCAATTCAGACACTTGACGTACTAATATTCTATGGTAGAAAGAAGAAGAGTGAACAAGACTGCCAAAGAAGGACTCTACACCGTAGCTGTTCAGAATGCAAAACTAGAACTCTATTTGCCTGGGTTGGAATGGTGGTTCCAAAACAAAGTTACCATGTGTGAAACCTTGTGTAAGTCACATAACCTCTGTTTCTCAATCTGGAAAATAGAGCTAATGATACCTAAATCTGTAGAGTTGATTTGAGGGCTGAATGTGTGAAGACATATAAAGGGCACAGTGAACATAAAAGTAAGGTTAGTGGTACTTTGTTTTCTATTATATTAGTTTTGAATGCTGACTATATTATTCAGGTCACCTGGGAAATATCCTAGATAGTGCTCTGATCTTGTTCCAATCATTAGCCTTCCCGGAAATGCTAAAAATGAGTTAATTCTGAATCTTAGTATCGAGCGACTATAACAAAGTGCCAAGTGGGTGGATCATGAACAGACATTTGTCGGTCACAGTAATGAGGCTTGTAGACTGCCAATCAGCACAGGTTCTGTTGAGGCCCCTTTTCTAGGCTGTAGAATGCCAAGTTGTGCTGGTGTCCTCACTTGGCAAAAAGGTGTGACAACTCTCTGGTGTCCCTTTTATAAAGGCATTAGTCCAATCCAAAAGGGCTTCACTCACATGGCTTAATTATGTTCCCAATCGCCCTACCTCCCACTTCCTAGTACCGTCAAAATGGGGGTTAGGATTTTCTTTTCTTTTCTTTTTTTAGAGACAGAATTTCACTTTGTCATCCTGGGTGGAGTGCCATGGTGTCATAGTTCACAACAACCTCAAACACCTGGGCCCAAGTGATTCTCTTGCCTCAGCATCCCAAGTAGCTGGGACTATAGGCCCCTGCCACAATGCCCAGCTGTTTTTAGAGACAGAATCTCAGTCTTTCTCAAGCTGGTCTCAAACTCCTGAGCTCAAGCAATCCATCTGCCTCGGCCACCCAGAGTGCTAGAATTACAACCATGAGCCACCACTCCCTGTGGGGGTTAGGATTTTATCGTGAATTTTGGGGCACTGGGAACATTCAGTAAATTGCATTATGTAGATGTGTTCTCTGAATTTTAGATTAGCCTGTGTATTTGTTTTCTGTTATGGTGTGACAAATCACCAAATAACTAGAAGTGTAAAGCAATAGACATTTACTATCTTGCAGTTTCCTTGGGTCAGGAGTGTAGGCATAACTGAGCTCAGGGCCTTTAAAGTAATCAAAATGTTGATCAGGTTGAATTTTCCCTTGAAGCTCAGGGTCCTTTTCCAAACTTTTCTGTTTTGAGGATGAATTCAATTTATTGCAGTTGTAGAACTGAGATCCTCAGCTCCTGAGGGCCACCCACGTTTCCCCATGTGGCACTCTCCATCCACACTTCACAGCATAGCAGCTTGGTTCTTTAAAGCCAGCAGGAGAATCTATACTGTATCCTAGCAGGATACACACATGCATACTTATATAATTTGAACATAATAAATATATTTATATAATATACATTCATACGAATATATGTATTTTGATGAGTATGTATATAAAATATGTGTATATGTATTTATGTAATCATTGGAATGAAATCCCATAACCTTTGCCATATTTTGTTGGCTAGAGACAAGTCATAGGAATAGGAATTGCCCAGGGCCAGGACATGGGTCCATCCCAGGTTCTGTCTGACACAGCATGTTAAAATCCTTAATTTAAAATTCGTGTCATCTATTACTTTAAATTCTTACGATTATTTCATTTAATAAAAAGTAATATTGTGACTAATTATAAATTTTATTCTCAGATAATTACACTTACTGCATAACTCCAAATAGACTATTCGTCCACTTGGTTTAAATTCATCCATTATTTCAAACTGGCTAAAATCACCAGGTTAAATACAGCCTGCCTTGGTCTTTAGTACTCTCTAGACTCTGATAAAGCCCCAATATCCCGCCTTTTTTCTTTGTGCTGGTGTGCGGACCTTGATCTACATGCCTTGCGCTTCCTTACTGATGTCTAAGTCAATGTACAGCCTGTTCTTTCTTTCCTTCTCTATCTTTGAAAAGTATGCTCACATTTCTTCCCTTCCATTACACTCCTGGTTCTTACCTTCTTTTTGGTTAGCCCAGGCCTTTTCCTACACAGTGTCAGACCACATTACATCCAATCTGATGTTGCGGGTACAGGATCATTAGTCTCAGCTACTCGCAGAGATCAGGGATGTGTGTTGCTCATCTGTGTGTTTCTAGGATCTGAAGAAATATTTACTGAATATATAAAATACCTTCTTGATTTAGGACAGTGGTCTCACACTCAGTAACTAGTTTGAGTGTCATATTAAAATCTGTGCTTCAGAAGTTATCCACTTTTACATTGACTTAGCAATCTGAAATATACCTTGACTTAAATTACTTATAAGAATCTGCTACAACTTACACAACTGAGGCTGCTTACATAGGGAAGGAACAAGAATCACTGAGATCCAGAGCATGGGCTGTGGTAGGAGCCTCTGAGGTGCTGATAGTGTCCAAGGCCTGGTTGTCATACTTTTGTGCTTTTCCTGCCCATATTTACCAGGGTTGTTCTATGCTTTGACAGGATATGGCACAGATGGTGGTATGTTTACTTTTCTGATGAGGTTATATAAAAACATCTGGTCTGTTTTGGGTGTTCTGACATGGAGAGGTCAGTATGGTGAGAAACTAAGTTCTCTGGTCAACAGCCATGGAGGGACCCCCAAACAACTTAAAACTTCCCGAAAGACCCAGAGCCTAATCCATCCACCTCAAACACTCTTAGTTTGCTAACCTTCAATGTGTGAACAGATTTTGGGGGGATTTTAGTTTTTCCTAAATCACTAAGTCTAGGAATAATCTTTTCATCAAATGGCAGGTGATTAATGCATCACAATTATTTCCACAAATTTTAATACTATCCTTGGCTTTGGAAGGAGTACAGAGATTAGCAGTTAAGATACTGAGCCAAGTGAAAAGAAAATATGACATGTTTAGATTCACCTGGAATATTGATTTTGTAACATTCAGAGGCCACTTTTTATATCTTGCCCTTTACTCTTACCAGTGCTGGAGAGTCGTGCTTACTCAGGACTAAGTCGGTCCGGGTGAGGTCTGGGTGTGTTCTGGTGGGCCCTATTTTGTAGAAGAGCTGTTTGGCATGAGCACTCTCAAAATTACAGGATCTGAGCTTACAGAATGTGTTCTACTAGTTTTCTGTTCTCCTTTAATGTCCTTTATGGAGCTGTAAATAATAGGGTTATATGGAAATATCTAGGCATATATACACATATTTGAAGTTCTGAACCTTGAAGTGTTGAGTTTGTTAGAAAAATAATGTATTTGGCCTCCAGAAAAGTGAGTTAAGAAGTATGTATCAGCAAGTAATACAGCAACATTTTTTAAAAATAAATTCTCATGAAACCATCCTTCCAAATTTCATTCCTATTGATGTGATGATAGAGTCTGGGCAAACATCCTGTATTATATTAAAAAAGGAAAAATAAAATGAATGGAAACTTGTTCATCTGAAAAATGTTTACATTTATAATTTTAAATCTGTGACTTGGAGCTATTCACTAGTAACATTTTTGATACTGTTATACCAAATAGCAAAATATGGATTTTAACTGGCCTGCTTTTCAATTCAACTGAACATTAAGTACCTTTTTAATGGTCTTGTTTGCTGGGAAGTGCACCATTACAATAATCTGCTTTTTACAGCCCATATCAGATATGAACCAGCATCACTTATTACAAGTCTGTGCTTGGGGAGACATTTTCACGGCATCTAACGGGACTAGCCCACATTTCTTGGAATTAGCCTTTAATGATACCATTTTCCAAAATGAGTTGTTGCTCAAACTTACTGATTGTTTTGTGGTTAAAATCTAATCCAGGAGCTATATTTAAAATGTCATATAAATTTGTAAGGAAAGGTCCACGGAAACTGCTGTTATATGAGTAGTTCAATGAAGATGCTATGTAAGAGACACCATGCAGCTTGGATGCTTTTAGTTGCTTTTTTTTTCTCTCTTTCTACATGACATACAGGGGGTGAATATGAAACCTCATTTTTAACTGTTGGCAATTCAAATTTTTACTATTGTCTGCCAAAGAACAGAGGACTATTACTGTAGGTGTCATGTAAAATAAAGTTTGGGTCTGAAGCCTCCTTTCAGCTGTCAGTCTTATTAAGGAGCTTGGTGCAGAACCCGGCACCTGGTATTGTATCAGCAGTGCGAGTGCGTGTGGGAGCCTGGGGAGAGCTTTCTCTTCACCGTGACTTTATTAGGCCTGGCTCATATTTTCACTATTGCTCTCCCTTTTCCCAACTTTCTAGTTGCAACTCACAGCACAGTAGGTCTGATCTAGACTGATGGCTTTGCCTGGGGATTGATTGAAACTTACAGCTCAGAGTTGCTAATGTTCACTGAACCGTTTTATTGAAGATAAAGTAAATAAAATAGATTGCCATATGAGAATTCTCTGAAATCAAATGAAATAATTTGGCAGGTTTAAGCCCATGAAGAAGGCCAAGCAATGAAACAGAATACTTTTTTATGTTCAGTATATCTAGGGTTAAATATTCTTGTTATATTGTACCAAAAATAGTTAATTTTGTCAGTACAACTAAATGTTCTCAATTGCCATATTATTTTTGGTGTTAAACAATGGGTCCTCTGAGAAAAAGTTACATGAATATAAACTTTTGAGGCTGTATTGTGGTGATTTTTTTTTTCTTCTTCATTGTTTTGACACCTAAGTGCATGGATCAGTAGTTTTAGAGAATTGAATAAACAATATAAACGGATGGATTTGCCAAAGTGCTCTAAGAATCTTCAGGTTGGAAAATAATAGTAAACCTTGGTCTGCTAAAGGATGCTCTTAATCTTGAGCGTTTTTTCATTAATCAAGATTGTGTGTACACATGAGAAGAATTCTATGACAGTTTTTCTTTTATGAATAAAACTGTTATATTTATTCAAAGACTCACAAAATATATGTTCAATGCGTTAGTATAATTTTAAATAATTTGGGGACAGAAGAAAAAAGAGTTATCTTAGCATCTTGAATCCCATGGAATTATAACAATTGCATACGATATCACAGGAACATATATTGAGACATTTAATTTATAAAATGCAAAGATCTTTGCACTTGCATGAAGATACATTAAGTATCTGATGCAGAGAAATGAAGATCTCTTGTTTGTTTGCCTAGATCAAATTAAAAGTAAACCTTTATAGAGGAAAGATCAATAAAAGAGTTTTCTTGGAAAATTTCTGAACTTGCTAATTAAAGACTATTTCTCTTCAACCTTAGAAAGAATGTATTATTTTCTCCCATAATTTCTCTTGTAATTCTCTCTCCAAGTTCAAGAAATTTCAATTTATATTCTCTTGAACGTCTGTAGTTAATTTAAACATTTTTGCTAATATATATTGTACATCTCTCAGGTGATGATTTATGCTTACTTTTTTGTTACATCCATTCAATACATTTGTCTTATCTCTAAGTCCCAAACAGTCCATCTGTTCTCACAATCATTAACTTTTTCTTACAGTGATTTCAGCTGACTCTGTCATGAGTTAGACACAGACATTACATTCGCGTATCAATAATGAGACATCTGAGAGGAACCTCGGATACTGCTTTTTGCCCTTTTCAGAAACGTTTTTAGTCAAGCAACAACTTTGATGAGTTTTCCTACGTGAGGTTCAGTCTGTTTTAGGGTTAAGCAGCATGTGAGGCTGGTAAAAATAAATAGGGTTCATATGCTCTTGTGAGTGAAGCGAAAGAGAGGGGATCACATTGCAATTTTTTCTCAAGTACTGGACTTGAAATTGGTGTTACTCAATATTTTTTAAATAGTTCTATATTTTCAGTGTTCTGATACCTTTGTATTCTATGCTTATTTTCATTGTTACACTCTGTACACATCTTTCTCTGGTCAGAAAAGGTTAAAATGTATTCCTCCATCCAGAACAGCCGTTCTCAACCTGTGAGTTGTGACCCCTTGGTAACAATGAAAATATGTCGCGGCATTAGGAAGGTTGACATCTTATTTACTGTGGACTCCAACCACTTATCTCTTGGGAGATTTGAGGTTTCAGTATGGACTTGCCCTCAGGAAATCATGTGTTAAGAAAAGTTTTCTTGTGGGGCGGTGCCTGTGGCTCAGTGGATAGAGTGCCTGGCCCATATACTGAGGGTGGCGGGTTCAAACCCAGCCCCAGTCAAATTGCAAGAAAGAAATAGCCAGGCGTTGTGGCGGGAGCCTGTGGTCCCAACTACTTGGGAGGCTGAGGCAAGAGAATCACCTAAGCCCAAGAGCTGGAGGTTGATGTGGGTAGTGTGATGCTACGGCACTCTACTGAGGGCGATAAAGTGAGACTCTGTCTCTATAAAAACAAAAAAACAAAAAAAAAAAAAAAAGAAAAGAAAAGTTTTCTTGAAGTGAGGAGAGTATTACAGGGAAATTTTGACAAGGCATGTGTTCTGGACTTTCAGCAAAGTACCGAACTGCAGAGAAGAGAACATGTAGCAGAACAGCTGCATCATCAAAGAGAGAAGTATGCTGAATTCTCTTTTCAAAACATTTAAGGGTCTCTTTGCATTATTTTGGAGATAGTGTGTGTTCTTTTGGCCAGACTTTCTGGACTCTTTGTCAGTACACCTGGGCTTCAAGTAATAACAATAATGATAGTAGTGATAATAATAATAATGATAGTGCTAATGATGATAATAATAATAATAATATCTGACTTTCATGTAGGACCAGGTACTCATGTAAGTGATCCAACAGCATTAACCCTTTCAATGGTCACAACCTACGAGGGATTTACCCATGGGTTGGAGACCATTACTGTCTTCATTTTACAGATGAAAAAAATGGACCCCCAAAGGTTAAGTCATTTGTCCAGTGTTACACAATTAATGTAATTTAATTAATAGAGCCATCCTGTGCTCTATTATCCAGGGCCACAGAACAGCTCCCCTTCTCATATGATTCCACCTGTGGCCTAAATCACGGTATAAGCACAAAGAGGTTTATGGTGCGGTTTCACATTCTGAATGCTAAATGTTTGGAAGCTAGCATAGTGTACATGAATTTACTTCTGAATGATAGAATGTATTTAAAATAAATCACTTTACTTTCAAATTGAGAAACGTGAAGTAAGTTATGAAAGTATCGGAAAGAACTTATGAAACCTACTTAAAGATTTGGTAAGAATCATTTGTAATTAGTGTTTCAATTGAAAGAGATTGTTTTTATAATTACTTTAATATTTTAGTAGGCTAACAATGCATTCTGAAATCTTATTTTTACCATAGGTTTAGCAATTATCCTATGTAATGATAACAGAAATATGCTAAATCTTAAGTTTGCAATTACAAAAATACATACCTTATAGCTAGATAACTATGCAGTATTTCATTCCAGAAGCTTTGGGGAGTTAAAGGAATTATGTTAGTAGTATTGGTTCAAAAAGGTGATTAAAGAAGTAATAAAGTGGTTTCTTTGTCTTTTGTCTGCTGAAGATATTTTCATGAAGAACTAAGTGATATTGTACACTACAAAGTAGTCGTATGGTTGCTCTACTTGTAAAATAAACTTAAATATGATAATTAAAAATAGAATAATACATTAACCATCATTAGAGCTATTACTTTGATATGTAGTATATCGCTGAACTCCTGGAAAATTCATTGTATAAGAGTGTCCATAAAGTTCATGTGTGATTTAAAATTATTCAAATAATAATAACAATGACAAATTTAAAAATATTTTAAATTGCACATGAACTTATTGGACATCTTGTATTTTAAAACATGGTAAAATTCTTCAGATTTTATATATAAAATAAGGTTAGGTGTTCGATTAGTGTCTCCCAAGCAATAGGTATATGTTGGAACTGACTTGGACAAGGGCTTATGGTTACCCTACTTGAAGTATGCATGAATAGTTGGAAAAAGTCTCCCAACATGCAACACCATTGTTCATTATTGAAGATGACTACAAAGTATGACCCTTTTCCGTGAACGTTAACAATGTCTCAAATTGTTGTTATAACCAGCCCTTCTCCCACTAGTCTCCTAACCTCTTTACCTCTCCTTCCTTAGATAGCAGTATGGCTCCTACTGAGAAGCTCTGGTTGTGGTACTGGGACACCTGTGTTTTTCTTTGTCTCTGTTACTATGTGTGAACTTGGATAAGTGTGTTTATCTTTCTAAAGTTCAAATCTGTGATTTATTGATGGAAAAATTATTTAAGTAAAATTAATAAATTAATTAAATGAAAAATAGAGCCACAAAGAAAACAGAGACCTCAGTCCCATAGTTGTAAGAATGAAGCCTGCCAACATCCATGTGAGCTTTCAAGAGGGCCTTGATTTAAGAAAGAGCACAGCCCCGTCTATACTTCAGCTGTAGCCTGGTGAGAGTAGACGATGCAGATAAGCCCTACCTAGACACCTGAGCACAGAAATTGTGGGATAAGCACGTTCCTTCATGCAACAAAGTTGGTAATGATTTGTTATGCAGCAATAGGTAACTAATACAATTAAAAATAGTGGAAGAAAAACCCCATATCACTTAACTGTTAAATGAGTAATGGTTAAAGATAATATAGAACTTGAAATGACTTTTTAAGGCTAAAATTGACTTGTTTGGAATTCTCCTTGTACATGAGCATGACAAATCCTGTACACACACAAAAAAGTACATGTATGTGTATTTACAATTTGTACATTTGGCAAGATTTTAAAGTATGTTCAGGAAACAGGAGATATTTATTAAGATATTTATTAAGGGGCAGAGAATGATTTCCACAGAAGCCTTCATCTTCCAGGTCTTCTAGTAACCATTGTCCTTACCTCTTTTCTCTGTAGATAATTTTCTTACATTTCTTCCCCTAGTTAATCTCTTTTAGGGTCTAACTTTTATTTCTCATGCTTTTTTAACCTGTTGATTCTTTCCTTTATGCTGTATTATATATGCCTTAGAAAGCAGAAACTAGCCTACAGTATAGTCTATGTAATAACAAGTAGGTATGTGGGCAACTTTAAAAAATTAAATCACTCACTGTCGAATTGTTAATTCATGATAGTGTAATGTTAATGACCTAGTATTTATGGCCACTGAAAGTAGCCTTTAGCAAAAAAAGAATTATAATAATAATAACACTCTAGCTTCTAAACTTTTCAATTAATATGAGTTTCTAATTTTTCCATCTTAAACACTTTAGTGATTAATCACTTGGAGAATGGTAGTGAGTGAGAGGAGTCTCAGTGCTAGACTTCAGAATAAATAATATATATAAAATTTTTATAAGTATCCTTTGTTTTTATATTGTTAAAATATAAAGTGTATGTGCAACTTTCATAATTGAGATTCCAATGGCATCTTTCTTTATAAACCATGTTATCTTAGCCATACTTTTCTTTTTTTTTTTTTGAGGCAGAGTCTCACTATGTTGCCCTGGGTAGAGTTCTGTGATGTCAAGCTCACAGCAACCTCAAACTCTTGGGCTTAAGTGATTCTCTTGCCTCAGTCTCCCAGTAGCTGGGACTACATGCCCTGGCCACAATGCCTGGTTATTTTTTGGTTGCAGTTGTCATTGTTGTTTGACAGGCCAGAGCTGGGTTCGAACCCACCAGCTCCAGTGTATGTGGCTGGCGCCCTAGCTGCTGAGCTACAGGTGCTGAGCCAGCTATACTTTATCTTTACTGGCAATAGTTGATATTTCTCACATGTTTATACATTGACAAAAGTAGTTCAAAATAGTTAAACCAAACAAAACATTTAAGAATAGAAAGCAATTCTGTGTGTTGGAAAACAGACAAATAACAACAACAACAACAAACATTACATATACAGCCAAATTCTAAGCTAGATACTTTATATATATTGTAAGTATTTTATTTAATTTTTTGCTATGCTCTCTTATTCTGGATATTTTTAGAGTTATTTGTTTATATCATTAGTATGAGAATGAAAACAATACAACATGCTTGACCTCACTTGACTTTCTTGACATTCACTTATTTAGAAGGTTTGTAAGACGTTTAATTACCAAATAGTATGGTCATTATTCATCTCATCATTTGATATAAAACGTCAACTGAATTGCCTCCCTGGAGTGCACTGTGTTTCACAGATCAATAGATTTACCAAGAGCTTGAAAGAGAGCTTTAAACGTTCATTGAAAAGAAGGAAAAATGTATCCCTTTTGTAAAGTGGCTTAAACAGTCATTTCATCAGCTACGTAATTATTTTATTTACTTCTGTGAATAAATCTCCATGTAACAACAGTTTTAGAGTATTACATCTCCTTTAAGATTAAATTACGGTGTTAATCAGATTTCTTTCACTCAAATGCAGTGAATACACTTTAACAGGGAAATATAGAGGTAGTTTTTAAAAAATAAATTCTGCTTTTGAGATCCATCTTGAGTGACTTTTACTTAAAATATGATTGCAATATTTTATATACTCCTATAAGTAATTTAAATAAAAACATTATTTTATATTTTATTCAATCCTAATTCATTTGTAAGTAAATTCTTACAAGAGGTTTGGAAGTAGAAGGAGAATTGTTTCTTCCTTCTCAGTAACTCCTTGGATGCTCATCAGTCCTGACCAAGTCTCACTGAAATGTAGTTAATAATATTAAAAACTCCTAAAATTTATCAGGTGTTCTAATTACTTTACACATATTAACTCCCCAACCTTATGGTATAAGTTCTGCTTTGTTCCCTTGTGACTGTTGAGTTATATAACTTGCCCAAGGTCATATAGTCAATAAACAGAAGAACCAGACTTGGATTCTTGTTAGTAAGTCTCAACATTTATACGTATTGCACAGGGAAGAGCAGCAAGAAAACAACTACACTTTTTATTTTTTAATTTCAGACTAATGTGAGGGTACAAGTAACTAAGTCACAATATTTTAATTTGTTAGGTAGAGTCCCTCTTGTAGTTACGTCCTGCACCCGAAAGGTGTGCTGTATATCCCTACATTGTGCCCATTCAGTGGGAGCACCCAAATCCCCACCTGTCTCCACTTCCCTCAGTGCCCCTCCCCCAGTTTGAGTTGAAATGAGTTTTTCTCCTATGTGGGCGTGAATTAGATTGTCTACTGGCTACATAATGACATTGAATACATTGGATACTTTTCTATTCTTATGATACTTTGTGAAGAAGATTGTCTTTCATCTCCATCCAGGTTGATACAAAAGATGTAAAGTCTCCATCATTTTTTATGGGTGAATAGTATTCCATGATATCCATATACCAGTTTGTTGTTCATCCATTCCTGAACTGATGCACATCTAGGTTGTTTCCACATCTTGGCTGTTGTAAATTGAACTGCAATAAATAATCTAGTGCATATGTCCTTATGATAAGATGATTCTTTTCCTTCTTGGTAGATGCCTAGTAGTGGGATTATGGGGTCAAATGGGAGGTCTGGGTTCTTTGAGGATTCCCCATACTTCTTTCCAGAGAGGTTGTATTAGTGTGCAGTCCTGCCAACAGTGTGAAAGTGTTCCCCTCTCTCCACATCCACACCAGCATCTGCACCTTTGAAACTTTCTGATGTGGGCGAATCTTCCTGAAATTATGTAATATCTCATGGTGGTTTTGATTTGCATTTCTCTGATGATTAGAGATGGAGAGCATTTTTTCATATGTTTATTAGTCTCTTGTCTGTCTTCCTCAGAGAAGGTTCTAGTCATGTCCCATTGTGGTCAGTGATTGGTGGGGTTGTTAACTCTTTTTTTGTTGATTAATTTAAATCCTCTACAGATCCTGTTTATCAAGCCTTTGTTAGATTTGTAATATTCAAATATTTTTTCCCATTCTGAAAATTGTCTATTTGCTTTAATCATTGTGTCCTTAGTTGTGCAGAAGCTTTTCCATTTAATTAAGTCCCATTTGTTAACTTTTGCTCTTGTTGAAATTGTCACTGAAGTCTTCATAAAATCTCTCCACAGGCCAACATCTTCAAGAGTTTTCCCTATGCTTTTTTCAAAAAAAAAAAGGATTTTTATCATTTCATGCCTTAGATTTAAAAATCTTTTCTCCATCTGAATCCCTTTTTGTAAGTGGTGAATGGTATGGGTCCAGTTTCAGTCTTTTGTGTGTGGTTATCCAGTTTTCCGGGCACCATTTATTTAACAGGAATTCTTTTCCTCAGTGAACGCTTTTGTTTAATACACATTTTTAACAGTGTATCCAAACTAATGTTTGTTTTCATGACAGATAATCTAAGTGATAACTTTTGGTCCTATCCCTATTCTATATTGATTTGGAGAATGGACTTTACATATTAAAGTAATAGAATGCTCAGTGTTCTATTAGATTAGTGAAGAGTATCAGGACTGGCATGTGGTTTTACACTATTTACACCTATACAGTCTAATAAGTCAATACATTACTGCTTCTTGGATTCTGGCAAAACATATGAAACCCATAGTCAGAGACAAAGGACTCTGTTAGCTACAGAATAGTCAGCAGCTGAGCCTCTGCTTGTTGGCATATTTTCCTTTTCCCACAGGTACCCCAGGGGTGATGCAGTGTAGCCCAGATGGATGCTGTGCACACAGTGGGTATACGTTGCAGTTGAGGGACCCTAAACTAAGCCAATCTGCCACTTTTGTGGAAAGCAGTAAACAAGCCTGCTGTTTGTCCCAAAGAGATTATAATACCTTATGCCTTAAATTTGCTGACTGCAAACACAACCCACAAATACACCAGGTGGACATAGAATATAGTGTCTGTTTCTTGGTGCTTCAAACTAGAAGTCGATAAGAGTTGCAGGCTCATGAAGGGTGTCTTTTCCACCCTGAACCCTATGCTGTCTTAGTTTTTTTTATTGAGGCTTTAACAAACTACTGCAAACTTAGTGGTTTAAAAAAACACAAATTAATTATTTTATAGTTCGGGAAGTCAGAAGTGTGAAATGGATTTTCCTGGGCTAAAGTGTAGGTGTCAGCAGGATCATGCTCCTTATTGGAGGCCCTGGTATTTCTGGCCTTTTGCAGCTTCTAAAGGCTGCCCACATTCCTTTGCTTGCAGGCCCCGTCCATGTTCAAAACCAACAATGGCTAGTTGAGTCTTTCTCCCATTGCATCACTCTGAGATTGATTCTTCTGTCTCTCTCTCCTATATTGAGGGACCCTCCAGATTACCATGGCCCACTGAATAACTAGGGATCATCTCTCTATTTTAAGTCAGCTGATTAGTAACCTTAATCCCATCTGTAACCTAAATTCCCCTTTGCAACATAACATAACATTTTCACATTACCTGGGGATTAAGATATGGACATCTTTGGCATGCCATTAATATGCTTACCACACATGCTATCTTGGTTTTTGGTGAATTTGTATGAGTTAACTTTGACCACTCTGACTTACAGAGGTTGTGATCAAATCATTCAGTTTGTCTAATGAAGAATTTATTTAAGACTACTATTAATAGGAGTTTAAGCAGCAGGATTAAGGCAATCTGTACATATTGACCTCCTTATGCCCCCAGGGTCCTGGATTTAGCCAATTTTAAATAAGTAGCAAGAGGCCTAGACCAGATACAATCTAAGGCCAATGAGTTATTCATTATGACCCACACAAGGAGATTAGGTCAATATGTTGATCCTTAGTGTCACTATTATCATTACAAGGGATGGGGAGAGGTAGGCCACAAGGAAACTCCCAATAGATTACGTTCTATGGCCCTTTCTCCCTCACATACAAACCTGTAATTTGAAGGAGTGGAGTACTTCTCTTTGAAATTTGTGGCTCAGCTTTATTTGTCACCTTTACATATTAGTTTGGTTAAGTCACTTGAGCAGAGTCACTGACTCTGCAGCCTTGATTGTCAGACATTCCATGAGCCGGGGCCGATCAGGAATTAGGAGGAATGATGCATTTATATTAAGTTACATGGTACTCATCCATGTGTTTGTATACATACTGGCAATGAGAGGGGGGAGGGGATGTTTGGGGTTGCCAGTGATGGCATAGGGATTAAAAAAAAAAAAAAAAACCTTTCTGGTCTGATCATGTTCACATTAACATTTCTGCTTTCATAGCAACATGGATAGGATGACACAGTAAGAGGTCACATTGCTAGCTGCAAGTTACTTTACTGACATTGGCGGTAATTATTTTGCTGATCTGTGATGCTGGATCTGGAGCTGAAAGAGCATTAAGTGTTCCTTCCCTCCCACCTCCTGAGGTCTAAGGAGCTCTTACTCCACGCCACAAATTTGGCACGTCACATCCTAGTAACTGTTTCACTAAGAGCATCTGAAAGGGCAAGATGGGAATGAAGGAAACAGCTTTTCTGTGAAACAGAAACTTACTGAATTCCCACCAGCCCACCTGAGTCACTGCAGGGGGACTGGTGAGCCATACACTTCACCAGTGGCCGTAACATCCATTTTCTAAGATCATGTTAATCTAACTAGAATACAAAGGGAACCAACTACAATTAAGTTGAATTTCCTAGGACCCCTCATAAGTGAGTTGCCACCTGGAAAGTGTACCAACCTGGTTGGCTGGGGATTTCTACTTGGGGAAAGTTAAATGCATTATACTCAGGAATGGTCAGAGCAGAATCTCCAATTTTCAAAATAGGTCAATATAACCCTCATCCTTTTCATCCTGATCATTATTCAGGAGATAATCAAAAGGAGATAACATCTTTCTCAGTCAGGGGCATTCAGTGACCAATTGTCCTACTAAGGTGTGTGGACGAAAGAGATGACAGATGGCTAGAAATCTTTCTGATGGCCTTGAGAGCAGGGTGTACCAGCTAGAAATCTTTCTGATGGCCTTTAGAGCAGGGTGTACCAGCTGGAAATCTTTCTGATGGCCTTGAGAGCAGGGTGTACCAGCTAGAAATCTTTCTGATGGCCTTGAGAGCAGGGTGTACCAGCTAGAAATCTTTCTGATGGCCTTGAGAGCAGGGTGTACC
>CAUYON010174112.1:0-10007 GCA_963573935.1 Arctocebus calabarensis | reverse complement strand
GTCTACAATGTATGCATCTTGCAAGACTAAAATTCAATAATATGAAGCAAATGCCTATTTTGCCATTGCCTAACCCCTGACAAATATCATTCTTTTATTTTGTTTCCAAGACTGTAACTATATCCGATATATTGCATAAGTATATAAAAGTGTAGTCAGATATGCTGCATCTGTATATTTGTGACTGACATTTAAGTATGCATAATGTCATTAATGTATACATAGCTATTGCATATATAATAAGATTATCTGCTTCTAAAAAGCTGAAAAATAATCCATTATATTTATATTCAAAATTGCATTTATTGGTAAGAGCAGTTTGAATTACTTTCATCTTCTGGTTTTTGTGACTATTGGTATGATGAATATGGGATTGTGAATAGCTGTTAGAAAAACATAGAAGAATTTCTACCTATGTTTCTTCTGATTTGTTGGTTTAGTTGCTTGCCTTTTTGTCAGTACAAAACTACCTTCACTACTATAGCTTTTTAATGTTTTGAAATCAGAAAGTGTAGTGTCTATAACATTGTTTCCCTTTCTAATGATTGTTTAGATCTCTGTGGTGCCTTAGGATTCCACAATAATTGGGGTACTGTTTTTATTTTTGCAAAAATAAAATGGGAGTTTTAAAAAGATGCAAATGCAATTTTTTAATTTATTTCATCAGCAAATAAATTTGAGCAGTATGGGCCTCTTCTCAGCATTAAATGTTCCAATGCTTGAACAAGTTTGTTTATTTCCATATAGTTTTGCATATTTTTCTGTTCTTTGTCATTGATTTATACATCTCTTCCATTTTGGTCAGAAATGAAAGAGTATACAATTTAAATTTTTAAAATTGCTCAAGACTTGTTTGTGACAGAATAGGTGGTATTCCAGGAAAATGTTTTATGACCTATTGAGAAGATTGTATATTCTGATATTCGATGTCTCTATACCCCTGTTAGGCCTAATTGCTTTATAGTATTTTGAAATCCTGTTTCTTTTTTTATTAATAATCTCACTGAATGAATTATTTATTACTGAAAGTAGAATGTTGAAGCATTTTTGTTATAGCATTTTATTTCTTGGTACAATCCTGTCAATGTCTTCTTTACATCTTTGTAATCTTTAATTCAAGAGAAAGATATATATATAATATATAATGTATGCACAAATATACGCACATATTATTTATCTTTACAAGTGCATCATGTTTTTATTATTTAATATCCTGTCTCTTGTGACAGTATTTAAAGTATATTTTTAAAAATATATTTTTAACATAAAATGTGATGTGCCTATCATAATGCTTACTGCTGCTGCTCTCATATTGTTAACATTGTTTTTGGTATGTTTTTCTATCCTGACAATTTTAGTATATTGCTTTCCTTACATATTAAGTTGAGACTCTTCTACACAATATAGTTGGATTTTCAATAGTCCCTTAATCGAATGTATGTCTTTTAAGTGGAGCACCTATTGCATCATTTTTATATAATTTTTAAAAAGGCAACTACTTACTCTTTCCCTATGATTGTTTTCTACATTTGTCACAACTTAATTTTTTTCTCTCTTGATATCTTTTTAGTCTCATTGACTTTTAGAGACATATTTTGTTTTCACATTTTCTTCTCTGTATCTCTATAAATGTTCTTTATATTTACCAAGATAATTTCCTGAAGTCTTATGGGTTTACACCATGTATTAAAATGATACAGTGTCACACCATTTCCACATAAATTTTTTGTCTTTCCAATTTTATTAACGAATAAAATGTTTTATGAAGTATTTTAACACCACAGGTGGTTTTTTGTTGTTGTTATTTGCTTATTGAAACAAAAGAGTTACATATTCTTATGGAAGACAGAAACCAGTCTTTTGAAAGGCCAAAGAAGGCCAGAAGTATGAAAATATGATTACCTAATTTTATTCTCTTTTAAAGAGGAATCCACAAGAAGAGATTCTACTACTAAAGCCATTATTATGAATTAGAGAGGAAGGAGGTATTTGTTGGTAAATGTAACAAACTTTACTTTGACTTCCATGTACTTTTTGTTATTGTGCACACTGAGTGTGCTGTAAACTATTAAAAAGGGATAAGAGTTCTCAAAAGTCATGTTTATAAATATAATTTGAAGTTTATATGTCTATGAAGAATTTAAGATTTTTGGTATTCTACTGTGCTTTCTTGCTACTGTGCTTGGTAGAGTTTTATATATATATAGAAGTATAATCACCTGAATTTCAAAAGTGAGATTAAATTGTTTTTATTTCTTTTAGAACTGTCCTCTCTTTACAACCAGGACTTTCTGCCAGAGCATAGGAAAAAGAATTCATTCCAAAAAGTGATAATGACAAAACATGGAAGCTGTGGCCTTGAAAATTTACACCTAAGGAAAGACTGTGAAAGAATGGGTGAGTGTAAGAGGCAGAAAAAGTGTTATCATGGACTAGCCCTGAATTTAGTAACTACATACAGGACAATAATCCAAGATAATGAATGTACGGAAGTCTTTAGTAAATCTACAAATCTAGATAGGCATAAGGTAAGACATATTAGAAAGACAGTGTTCAAATTTAACAAATGTGGCAAAGTCTTTAATGACAAATCAAATCTTTCTGAACATAAGAAAGTTACCACAGGACACAAACACTATGAGTGTGAAGAATGTGGTAAAATTTTCAAACAGTGCTCTGTATTTAATGCACATAAAAGAATTCATACTGGAGAGAAACCATATAAATGTAAAGAATGTAGCAAAGCCTTTAACCAGTGCTCACATCTTAGAAGACATAAGACAATTCATACTGGAGAGAAACCCTACAAATGTGAAGAATGTGGCAAAGCCTTTAATCGTTGCTCAAACTTTACTATCCATAAGAAAATTCATACTGAAGAGAAACCCTACAAATGTGAAGAATGTGGCAAAGCTTTTAACCGGTGCTCAAACCTTACTACCCATAAGAGAATTCATACTGAAGAGAAACCCTACAAATGTGAAGAATGTGACAAAGCCTTTAATCATTGCTCAAATCTTAAAACACATAAGAGAATTCATACTGGAGAGAAACCCTTCAAATGTGAACAATGTGGCAAAGCCTTTAACCAGTGCTCAAGTCTAATAAGGCATAAGAGAATACATACTGGAGAGAAACCTTACAAATGTGAAGAAGGTGGCAAAGCCTTTAAGAAGTGCTCACATCTCACAGCACATAAGGTAATTCATACTGCGGAAAAACCTGAAAAATGTGAAGAATGTGGCAAAACCTTTAACAGGTGTTCATGCAAAACTCTACATAAGGAATTTATACCTAAGGCAAATGTTACGAATGTTACAAATGTTGCAAAGTCACAATAACTGCTGACACTTTAGCAACATAAAAGAAGTCATACAAGATAAAAGAAAGATAAGTGTAATGATTGCAAAAGCAGTTTTCCAAAGTATTAGCACTACAAAGTATAAGAATACATATCCTGAAGGACAACTATAAAAATTTAGAGTGGGCAAATCATTTTCCATACATCACAGATCTGACTGGGCATGCCAATGCTTCCTGAAAAATTATTCAAAATCACAGAATATTTATTTGGAATCTAATAAATATAAATGGAAAAATATTTGTGCAAAGCATATACTTTAGAAAATGAGAAATTATTGATACTTAAAATACTTTACAGATGTAATAATTTGAAAAAAATCAGAAAGCTAGTCTAAGTAAATATCAAATTATTCACACTAGAATACACTAAGGCACTAAGACTTTCACACATTTTGCTAAACAACATTGTTGATCACAGTGAATAATCTATTTAAAATAGTTTGGTAATTAATTTTAAGTTTAAAAGGCAGATTTAGATTTTCTGCCTGTCAATTATGTTTAATGTAGGCTTTTTTGGTCATGGTTGAGCTAAAAATGTAACACTTCTTGTATTTTTAACAAGTAGATATTGATGTAATTTAACTCACAATGCAGTAGTGCTATGCCTTTATTTCTAGTGTTTATGTGAAAATATGAGGTTAATTGTTGATATATCAGAACTATTAGCAATCTTTGCATATGGTTAGGCAATATTCTTGTACTTTTTAGGAAATTAAAAACACTGAAATGTAAAATGCATAAAGCAGAGATATGCCTTATCGTTGACATATAATAAGTATTTTAAGTGATGCATAAAGTATTATACAGGCTAATATATTTTTCTTCACTGTGGTAAGAAAGAAAAACAATTACAATTCTAGAAGTAAAAGATTTTACTAATTGTGCATTAGTCTAATAGAGTACACTTGATTTTGAGAAAATTTTAACATTGTATGTGAACTCAATTACTTTTATTCAATTAAAAATGTTTTTAATGTGTTAAGTGTTGTAGATTGAATGAAGCATTATTTTGCCACCAACATTAACCTATCTTGTATTAATTACTCAATGTTTTAGGTAATGGATATTAACAATGGGATATTGGGTTACACAGTAAAATAACATCTCTTATGATCCATTTTCCTAGCTGCTTTAAATTTTAAATAATTTCAAGAATAATGTTCTGATAGGTTAAAGTTTTCTTAACTTTTTCATTTACATTGTTTCCATAATGGTTATAATGAAAATTGTCTAGTAAAACAAAAAGCCATACATTTCTGAACCCTAAATGGCTATAATATTCTATCCTACATTTTTCCTTCAACATACAACCTCACTGGTTTATGAAACACACATGTGCTTTTTTATTTCCATACTAGTAAATATACAAATATGTCCCTCTAAAGAAAGAATTTTAGGTGCAACAGAATTAGAGAGCAAGTAATTATGTTTCTGTTAATGTGGTTGTATGCCAACTTTTAAAGAAGACAAATTGGTAAAATCATAGTTTAAAAAGTGTTGGTGATTTACTGAGGAACTAGAAATATTGAAGCTTCTGAAAGTACATATTTCTTTTATGCCTTACATTCAATTAATTCTTCTAACATCTTAAGACTCCAGCTCAGAATCTTTCTTGCAAATCCTCTGTTTTTACTTATTACTCATGCCTGATGTGACATATAATTTTCTTATTTCAAAGTTTATGAAGTGTTCTTTATATGATCTGCTCAACGATTATAAGAATAATTTTTATAAAATTTAAGGTGCTCATGACATAATATGAAAATGAAAGTAACTCCCTTGTCTATTAACTTACATTTTAGTCTCTCAGTACATTCTATATTTTTCTTCTAAATCAGCCAATCCTTTTTAAGTCCCTTTTGCTCTGGTTCTGTTTCTTTCCGTTTTTGTCATTGCCATAGTTACTTCATTAATCTATTTTGTCCAGGTAACACTGAGAAGTCTTTATTAATCATGAGGTTGTTTTAAAATTTGAGAAAAGGGAACAAGTATAGGATTGTGATAGGTATGTAATAGATACCTTATAATTAGCATTAAATGTTTATGGAGGAGTTTGTAACTGTAAGTAAGATATTAACAATATCCAAGATGAACAAATCACTTGATTCTCCATGTGGAGAGAGGACACCTTCACATCAACAAACTCTCTAAATTTATAATGGAAAATTCTGTTTCTTAAATTTTCTAGTCAAGTCCAGTTTTTTGCTATCTCTTTCTTCATTACCAGCCACAAATGTATCACAGTCATGCTTCTTATTGCCAGTGATATGCCTACAACTTGCTCACTGTTACCCACACTACATGCAATTTCTTAAAATCTTCTAAAATTTCCCAGAATTTTCAGAATTTTTAATTTGATAAAAATTATTATAAAAAAACAAAGAATTTGAGGCCATTTATTTTAGAAATTCACCATTCTGATTTCTTAATAGAAGTCAGCATGAATGGGTATCCTTTGTAATAAAAGTCTTAAAGAAAGTACAAAGACAAATAATTCTGACTGCTATAGAATTAAATCAGGGGTGGTGCCTGTGGCTCAGTAAGTAAGGTGACGGTCTCATATACCAAGGGTGGTGGGTTCGAAGCTAGCAACAAAAATAGCCAGGCATTATAGTGGGTGCCTGTAGTCCCATCTACTGGGGAGGCTGAGGCAAGAGAATCGCCTAAACCCAAGAGCTGAAGGTTGCTGTGAGCTGTGATGCCCTGGGCTGACAAAATGAAACTCTGTCTCTTAAAAAATAAAATAACATAAAATCAGGCAGTCAATACTGTATGTATTTGATCCTAGTACATAGTGTCATAAATATGAAAATTTAGAAATCAAAAAATTTATAACCATGTGATGCTTATGGTAAGCACCATATAAAAAACACATTAGAATTTGAAAATAAAGTTTCTGGTAAGTGAAAAAGTTTGAGTTTCGTTTTCATGAAATATGTAGTACAACACGTTTCCACTTAGAATCTGTTTATGAGTGTATATTTTTAGTGTTAGAAAATAATATGTGTGAATTATATTATTCAATCTTCTTCTATTGCAATGTTAGCGAATTTATTTTAGATTGTTTTATCTTCCTTTAATTCAGTGAGTACATCACACAGTCCATGGTTTTCATGCTTAGCTCATCTAACTGTGGCTAAGGTTTTGGTCATTCTCTGTAGAGGAACAGCAGGGATCATGGTAAGTTTTGATTAAAAATTTTATCAGTAATTTTGGATTCTATCTTCTTTCCTGTGTTTGTAGTGACCTGAGACATGATGGTAAATACCACATACCTCTTAAGCATCTTCCATACCATAACCATAAGCACTAGGAATGTCAGATGACCTGAACTTAAAATAAAAGCTTTAAAGCACATTGGTAACTATCAACATTTTATGTTGGATGATAAATGTGCTGGTATATATCAGAGTTCCTTTGCTTTTAACTGAAAATGAAATGACAAACACCAACACTAAAATGAAATATTTTTGATACTGGTCAGCTAAGCATATGCCAAAAACTAAGGCTCAGTATTTGAAACATTGCTATATACTTCAATGGTTTCTTTTTGTTTATTTAAATTGACAGATAACATATACATTTAATTTTCAAAACATAATGTTTTAACTTATTTATACATTGTGTAATCCATAATTCTAGCTAATCAACAACAGCTTTACTTTACGTAGTTATAACATTTTTGATAACGCTTAATATTTTCTTCCCATATTTTCAAAATTTGCATATCATCATTAACTATAATCATAGTGCTATACAATAAATCTCTTAAATTTATTTTCTATCTAACTGAAATTATGTATTCTTTGAAATACATGCTCTCCAGCTACCATTCCCTAAAATTTATTCTAGTAGCACCATTCTTCTCTCTACTTCAATAAGAGCAAATTGTTTGGATTCCGCATATGAATCAGATGAGGAGGTATATGTCTTTTCTCAATTAACATGTTCTCCAAGTTCCCTCATGTTATTTTAAAAAATAGGATTTTTCTTTTTGTGGATGAATATTATTCAATTTTGTACACATATCCCATTTTGTATTCATTTTCATTTATTGAAATGCAGGTTGATATTGTATCTTGGCTATTGTGAATAGGGCCACAATGAACATGGTAGTCAAGATGTCTTTTAAACAGTGCTAATTCCAGTTTTTGAGGACATACATCCAATATTGTTGTTGCTGCATCATATGGTAGTTCTATTTTTAATTCCGAAAGAAATCTTTATACTATTTTTCATAATCTACTGGTTTACATTCACATGAATTATGTGAAAAACATTCTCTTCATTTCCATGTTTTCCAATCCTTGTTGCAGCCTATCTTTTTCAAAATAGCAGTCATTTTAACAGGATTGAGTTGAGAACTATGAGTTGACAACTGAGTTGAGAACTTATAGCAGACTTGACTTCCCTTTCCCTGATGATTACTGACTTTGAGCATGTTCTCATATGTACACTGTCCATTTCTAGGTCTTCTTTTGACAAATATCTATATAAGTCTATTTTCCATTTTTTTATTTTTAATGTGCTTAAATAAAAGTTTTATATGTTTTGGGGGCTCAGGTTATGATTTTATACAGAAACATGGTGTGAATAATTCAAATCAGGGTAATTGAGGTATCTAAAACTTCAGATATTTATCATTTGTTTGTGTTAGGAACTTTCTCTTTTAGTTATTTTAAAGTATATCTTAGCTTATTGTTTATTATAGTCACTTTGTTGTGCTATCAAGTGTTATTCATTCTAACTACACTTTTGCACCCATTAACCATCGTCAAATTATCCCCTGCTACACTTCCCAGCCTCTCTAAACATAATTCTACTCTTTGTCTCTATAAAATCAAATTTGAATATTTAACTCCCACTTATGATTGAGAACATGTGAGATTTCTCCATTTGTGTTTGGATTATTTAATATAACATCATGTTCTCCAGTTTCATTCATATTGTTGCAAATGGAAGGATGTTTTGTGGCTATATAATATGCCAAGGTATATGTACCACAGTTTCTCTATTAATAAGGCGATGAACACTTAGTTTGATTTTCTATCTTGGCTGTTGTGAATATGCCATAATAAACGTGAGAGTGGCTCGGTGCCTGTAGTTCAAGTGGCTGAGGTGCTAGCCACATACCCTGGAGCTAGTGTGTTCGAATCCAGCCCCTGACTGCCAAACAACAATGACAACTACAACCAAAAAATATCCAGGTGTTGGGGCCAGCACCTGTAGTCTCAGCTACTTGGGAGGCTAAGACAATAGAATCACTTAAGCCCAAGAGTTAGAGGTTGCTGTGTGTAGTGATGCCACAGGGTGACAGCTTGAGACCGTCTCAAAAACAAAAAAAAAATCAGAGTGTCCATATCCCGTTCATACAATGAATTATCCTTTGTTAGAAGTGTAATTAGCAGTAGGATAGTTTTTTTAGTTATCTAAGGAACTTGCATACTCTTCTGCATAGTGGTTGTACTATGGTACATTCTTGGCAACAATGTAGGAATGCTCCCCTTTCTCCAGATTCTCTCCAGCATACATTATTTCCTGTATTGTTGATAAAAGACATTCTAACGGAGGTGAGAAGTTATTTCATTGTAGTTTCGATTTGCATTTATCTGATAGTGAATGATGTTGAGCATTTTTAATACACCTGAAGACTTTTTACATGTCTTCTTTTGAGAAATGTGTTTTGATTGTTGCCCATTTTTAATTGAATTATTTATTGCTTTCTTACTGAGTTGTGGGAGCTCCTAAAATATTCTAGCTATTAATCTCTTATCAGATGGATATTTAGAAAATATTTTCTACCAGTTTGTGGATTGCATTTGCACTTTGTTGTTTCTTTTGTGGTACAGAGCTTTTTGACTTGGTGTTATCACATTTGTCTAATTTTACCTTGATTGCCTGTGCTCTGGGAGTGTTACTCAAGAAGCCCTTGCCCTTTGTACAAATGCTTTAATTATTTTTTAGTAGTTACCCAGACTCTGGTCTTACATTTGAGTATTTAATATATATATTTTTGAGACTGTCTCTCTATGTTGCCCTAGGTAGAGTTCTGTGGCATCACAGCTCACAGCAACCTCAAACTCTTCAGCTTAAGCAATTCTCTTACCTCAGCCTCACAAGTAGCTGGGACTACAGGTGCCTGCCACAATGCCTGACTATTTTTTTTTTTTTGTAGTTGCCATTATTGTATAGCAGCCCCGGGCTGGGTTCTAACCCACCAGCCCCAGTGTATGTGACTGGCACCTTATCCACTGAGCTACAGACACTGAGCAGAGTATTTAACAAATGTTGGTTTGATATTTGTATGTGAAGAGAGATAAGGGTCTAGTTTTATTCTTCTGTATATAAAGACTCAGTTTTCCCAGCATCATTTATTAAAGAAACTGACATTTCCTCAAAGTAGGTTCTTGGCATCTTGTTTGAAGGTAAATTTACTATAGACATGTGAATTTATTTCTGGGTTCCCTATTTTTTTTCCATTGGTCTATGTGTCTTTTTTTGCCAGCACTACGCTCTTTTCATTGCTACAGTCTACAGTACAGTTTTAAGGCAGGGTACATGATTCCTCCAGTTTCACTTTTTCCTCAGAATGGCTTTCAATATTTTGGGTCTCTTTTGGTTCCATATAATTTTTTTTTCTTTTT
>CAUYON010174110.1:0-13095 GCA_963573935.1 Arctocebus calabarensis | reverse complement strand
TGGCAGGCGCCTGTAGTCCTAGCTGCTTGGGAGGCAGAGGCAGGAGACTCGCTTGAGCCCAGGAATTGGAGGTTGTTGTGAGCTGTGATGCCAAGGCACTCTATCCAGGGTGACAGCTTGAGGCTCTGTCTCAAAAAAAAAATAAATAAAAATAAAAGTAGATATTTTGGACAAAGAGAGTGAGGATGACAATAATAAATGATAAACTAATACACGTAAAATACAAGCGGGATTAGGATGCATATACTTTTGGAAAGCAGTATTCGAAAGCATACCTCTAATGGCCTACACAATGGCAATCACACACTGACAAGGTAAAATTACTTAAAGTCAGTTCTTTTCCTTTTTTAAATTTCAGAATGTTACAGGGGTACAAATGTGTTGGTTCCATGCATGTCTAGTTTGAGTCCGGTTATACTGGGTCTGTCCCCAGACAGTGTACACTGTGCCCATTAGACGTGAATTTACCCATTCACCCCCACTTTCCACCTGTCGAGTCTGTTCTTTACTCTTAAAATATTCAGTTAGTAATATATATATATATTTTAGAGACAGAGTCTCACTTTATTATGCTGGGTAGAGTGCTGTGTCATCACAGCTCACAGCAACTGGGCTTAGGCGATTCTCTTGCCTCAGCCTCCCAAGTAGCTGGGACTACAGTCACCCACTACAATGCCCAGCTATTTTTTGTTGCAGTTGGCCAGGGCTGGGTTTGAACCCGCCATTCTCGGTATATGGGGCCAGCACCCTACCCACTGAGCCATAGGCACCGCCCTTCAGTTAGTAATATTCACTGATGAAAAATCCTCTATATCCTGGCTGCCATGGTGAAGGGTGAGTAAGGCAGAGAAAAAGAGTATCAATTCTAGTTGTTGAGAATATCTGTTCACATAAGAGAAGAGAAAGCCACATGACAGTCACTGCCCTAATATAAGTATTGGAGGAGCGAGCGGAAATCTTGTAATTGAAGTCTCTAGCTAATAAAGACAAAAATCATTTTTTACAATTTATTAACAAAAATATTTCAAACATCACAGAAATATGATTTAACAAACCAAAAGTTCCCAAGACCCAAGAGCTGCCCAGAGATTGACAACTACTAACAGTCTAGTATGTATTCCCCCTTTGAATTTTTTCTATACATATAAAAATAAATATATTTTAAAAACAAAATAATCCTACACATAGTGTTTTGTAACTTTCTTCCACCTTTAATATCCTGAATATCATTACATGAGTGTATGTTCAGATCTATAATATTTTTAGAACAATATTGTATCCCATAAATACATTGTAATTTATTTTATCGACATTCTATTGATGAATATGTGGGTTATTTTCATTTTTCCTAACATTTTATTATTACCAAGGATGCAATTAATCAATGAAAAAAGAATTCTTATACACAAGTACATTCACCAGCTAAGAGCAGCGCCCTCGCCAGCATTTCTGTGGTATAGCTGTGGGTGTGGTTCGGAATCCCTCATCTCCCAAGATTCTTGCCTATTTTCCCACCTCTGGTACCTCAGAATTTCTACCAGGATGTAGTGCACCCAGGATCACCAGATAGTAACCAACAGATGTACCCAACTGTCTCGTGACTGACTCAGCACCCACCCCACCCCACAGACATGGGGAGTCCCGGAGTTCCCTTATAGCCATCCAATAAATTCCTTCTCAGTAACAAAACCAGTATTTACTGTTTGTGATCAAAAATTCCCGTGGGATATGCGTGTATGTGTGTGAGTTACAAAGTAAAAACCAAACCTTCTGGTGGGAATTTTGATGATAAAGTAGAAAATTGTGAAAATATTTCCTGTTTTCAATAAGGATAGTGGGGCTACACTCAAGTCCTCAGTGTGGAGGTGTCCGTGTGAGGGAACGTACTCAGCTCAGCCCAGTGACAAGCGCGTTGCAGCGCTTCAAAGGCTTCCACACGTGACACTGAAAAGACTGCACAGCATTCGAAGGTAAGATACATGCTGGTCACACCGAGATTCTCAGTGGGTGGTGTAGGAAGCAAGAAGAGGACATTCTATCTCCTTGCTTTATAAACCTCAAGAAGAAAATTATAAAGATGCCCTAGAGTATTTTTTAAATAATTGTTTTTCTAGTAAGCACACCTAAACATAATTAAAGGCAGAGGTTTATGTAGGGTGAGGGTGGGGTGGGTGCTGAGTC
Source organism: Arctocebus calabarensis (assembly GCA_963573935.1). Classification (NCBI taxonomy): domain Eukaryota; kingdom Metazoa; phylum Chordata; class Mammalia; order Primates; family Lorisidae; genus Arctocebus; species Arctocebus calabarensis. The sequence continues at coordinate 10,914 of CAUYON010174110.1, read as the reverse complement.
AGTCACGAGATCGTTGGGCAGATCTAGCAATCTGTGGGTTACTATCTGGTGATCCTGGGCACATTACATAACCTAAGAGTCTGCATTCTTTTTTTTTTGGATGTAGCTGTCATTGTTGTTTGGCGGGCCCAGGCTGGATTCGAACCCGCCAGCTCAGGTGTACGTGGCTGGCACCTTAGTCCATTGAGCCACAGGCACCGAGCCAAGAGTCTGCATTCTGAGCTGTAAATGGGGATGAACACATCTCCCTCTTAGGGTTGTTGGGAAAGCAGGTCTGCAGAGCACCTTGTACAGGCTCTTCTTCTTATTAGTACCGTACCTTTTTTTTTTAAAGTTCCCCGACATAGTCAATAAGTTATTTAACTAAAGAGGAAGGCACAATAGTTAAGATTCCATCTTAAATGTCCTAGACATTTCTGGCTCCTACAGTTAACTGCATTTTTTTCATTATTTTGTAAAATATAAATATGCTATCTGAATCTTTAATACTCAACGTACAAACATTTAGCATTAAAACAGATCTTAACGAACAAGCCAGGCTTGGTGCCTGTGGGTCAAGCAGCTAAGGCGCCAGCCACATACACCTGAGCTGGTGGGTTTGAATCCAGCCCAGGCCCACCAAACAACAATGACGGCTGCAACCAAAAAATAGCCGGGCGTTGTGGCGGGCGCCTGTAGTCCCAGCTACTTGGGAGGCGGAGGCAGGAAAATCACTTGAACTCAGGAGTTGGAGGTTGCTGTGAGCTGTGATGCCACAGCATTCTACCCAGGATGACAGCTTAAGGTTCTGTCTCAAAAAAAAAAAAAAAAAAGAGGAAGAAACCAAATGCATTCATGCACAGGTGTATCTAGGAAATATTGAATAATCAGTTCTAGATCACTGCAACAAAGCAAGTACAACAGATAAGGTTCCTGTTTAACTATTCTGCTGTCTATATCTTTATGTCTAAAACAGCCCAATGTATATACCTTAATTTAAAAAATATTTTATTGGCTCGGCACCTGTGGCTCAATGGGCTAAGGCACCAGCTACGTACACCTGAGTTGGTGGGTTCGAATCCAGCCCAGGCCCGCCAAACAACAATGGTGGCTGCAACCAAAAAATGGCTGGGCGTTGTGGCGGACACCTGTAGTCCCAGCTACTTGGGAGGCAGAGGCAGGAGACTCACTTGAGCCCAGGAATTGGAGGTTGCTGTGAGCTGTGATGCCACAGCACTTTATCCAGGGTGACAGCTTGAGGCTCTGCCAAAAAAAAAAAAAAAAAATACTTTATTGATCTTCTGAGACTGCATTCGTTCATAATCGTTTTTGCTGGTCAAGGGTCCTGCCTCGATGCTGCTGGCTTCAGGGTGGTATATGCTAAAGATTGGTGTGGGTGCAGCAACTTTTTTTTTTAAGAGTCTCACTTTGTCACCCTCAGTAGAGTGCTATGGCGTCATGGCTCATAGCAACCTCCAGCTCTTGAGTTTAGGTGATTCTCTTGCCTCAGCTTCCTGAGTAGCTGGGACTGCGGGCGGCTGCCACAATGCCCAGCTATTTTTTTGTTGCAGTTTGGCGAGGGCCGGGTTTGAACCCTCCACCCTTGGTATATAGGGCCTACTCACTGAGTCACAGGTGCTGCTCACCAACTTCTTAAAATAAGACAACAATGGAGTTTACCAAATTGACTGAATGTTCTTTTCCCAAAAGGAAGCATGCAATGCTGTTTGGTAGCATTTTACCAACTGTATAACTTCTTTCAAAACGAAAGAAACCTTGTCACTGCTTTATTAAGTTTATGTATTCTAAATCTTGTTATCATTTCAACAATCTTCACAGCATCTTCACGAGGAGCAGATTCAATCTCAGAGCACCTGTCTGTGCACGTCCGTCAGCAGCTCAGCCACTCAGGCTTGTCACGAGACAGCAGCAGTTCAGCCATCAGCTTCAGACTCCACTTGTAATCCCAGATCGCTTGCTATTTCCACCACATCTATAGTTACTTCCTTCACTCAAGTCCTGAACCTTTCAAAGTCCAATCCAAGAAGGTTGGATTAACTTCTTACAAACTCCTATTGACACTGATATTTTGATCTCCTCCCATGAGTCCGAATATTCCTTTTTTTTTTTTGAGACAGAGCCTCCAGCTGTCACCCAGGGTAAAGTGCCATGGTGTCACAGCTCACAGCAACCTCCAACTCCTGGACTATAGGCGCCCGCCACAACACCCAGCTACCTTTTGGTTGTAGTTGTCATTGTTGTTTAGCAGGCCTGGGCTGGGGTCAAACCCGCCAGCTCTGGTGTATGTGGCTGGCATCTTAGCCACCTGAGCTACAGGCGCCGAGCCAGGGTCACGAATATTCTTAATGGTGAAACCTTCCAATGTCAAGATGGTGGCTGCCCAGCACTTCCCGATTCACTGTCTCCTAACTTAATTGCTTGTTGTTCTGCTCGTTTCTTCATGGAATACATGATCTGTGTAAGTACTAAGCACAGGCACCTTGCTACACACCAGAGATAGAGCCACAACATGAAAAACACAATCCCTGTTCTTTGGGGTTTATTATTAAGAAGAAAAAGCAAACATTTTGGATGCAATGGGATTATATAACAGGGAAATAACACACAGTATAGCGCATCTTAATACCTATTAAAAATTAATTTCATATTTTAAATAGTTTACTGTAATAAGTATAATATAAAGTAAGTTGAATAATTTTCTAAAGTTTGCTAGAGTCATTAGTGTATTCTTCAATTTTGAGAGCTCTATTTTGAGGGAAATCAAAACCCATGCTCTCAAATTAAACAATTCCAGCGCCCAAGTCCCCAAGTTCTGTGCAAATTAACACAGAACTCTCTTGCCTACCCTAGTTCTCCTGAGATCACGGCCCGCCTCAGTCCACTCCCAGACAGAACACCTGTCCCATAACCTGAAGTCTTGGGACTGCCTTCGTCCCTCTCTGGGTGTCTGTGCTGGTCCCCACATGTCCACCCAGCCCAATCACATCATTTACCCCATTGGCCAATTAAGAAATGAGCCATCTGATGCTCAAAGTCATCTGCTATACAAATGTAAGACGCTGACCCCCCTCTAGACTCTGGACTCGACTGACAACTGATCTACTGCGTGACTCAGGAGTTATTATCACCCTGCCTAGATGCCAATTGTCTTCTCTATAAAATTAGGAAGTTTTTAAAGTAAAACAGAGCACCGGGTATTGAAAGTAGACAGGCCACATATTACGGCTCCACGCTATTCATCACAATTCCGTGTCCATTCTGATTCTTTAACTCCGGGAATCTATCATGATCAGGACAGTCCTGAAAATGGTGCTTTCCAGGGAAAAAGTGGAAAGTAGTTATTTTTCCAAAAAGTCTACCTTAGAGTTTAAAAAACAAACATCTTGTTTCAGCAAAGCAAACACTAGAGACGGGAGAAGATGCCATGTTAGTCCAACAGATTGTCACTGGCTCCTCGGCACCAAAACTGTGGAGGCTGTGGCCACCAACCCACCCTCAGCATTAATAGTGACAGCGCGGCACCACGTGGCACACAGGTCAATGGTTTGACGCTGGTCCTGTTGTGCTTTTCCACTTTTTTCTTTCTTTCTTTTTTTTTTTTTGAGACAGAGTCTCACTTTGTCAACACCATAGAGTGCGGTGGCATCACAGCTCACAGCAACCTCAGACTCTTGAGCTCAAACAATCCTCTTGCCTCAGCCTCTCCAGCAGCTGTGACTACAGGTACACGCCACAACACCCTGCTAGTTTTTCTATTTTTAGTAGAGGCAGGGTCTCACTCTTGCTCAGGCTAGTCTCAAACTCCTGAGCTCAGGCAATCCACACACTTCAGCCTCCCAGAGTGCTAGGGTTACAGCTGGCCTTACTTTTCCACTTTCAAGAGTGAGTAAACAGAATAAACAACAAGTAGCAAGTTCTTTGTTTTTATTAGAACAGGAAAAGGAGGATATGCCCCACAGACTTGGACAAGAAAGATTGCTTCTGAAATTAATTCTCTATAAAGCGAGAACAGGCACAACTGAAAAGAAAAGGAACAACAAGAAAGCAGGCCAAGACGAAAGACCAAAACATACACACATTAACACACAAATGTATACATATACACATACATGTATACACACATACGTGCACATACACATAAACATACATACACACATTTACGTACACACATACACACGTAAACATATACATACACACATATGTGAATGCACATATACACATACATACACACACATACACACGTACACTCAGGCTCCAATATGGACTGTGATTCACATCTGAAGATAACTGACGTGGGGCAATTTCAAAGTATAAAGACAGCCTACATTTATTCATTCAAACACTACTTACTGAACACCTATAAAGTGCCAGACACTGAATTAAGAATTACAAAACAAGTAAGCATCAAAGGTCAAACAGCATAGTGAGAGGTACAGACAGACCAAAAGTTTTTCTAGAAGGCCAGAAAAGGTAAAAAGCCACACAAAAAAATTTTAAATGACAGAGAAAAGATATGACCGTGTCTAGACAGACATCTCCATCTCTATTACAGGGATTTTACAGAGCTATGAAGTAGATAAGAGCGTTGTCCCATAAGAAACAGGTTTCACACCAAGGGTGTGCGGAGTGAAGGAATCAATAACCAAAGGAACTAAAAACGGAGCAGAAGCAATAACCAAAGATCTAACAGATTAAGCAGGAAAAGACTAAACCTGATCCTTTAAAATATTTTTCTGTGCAAGATTAATGATGAGATCCAAAACTCTGTGTCCTATGGCTTCAGAAAAAAAAAAAAATTCCTCTCTCAACACATTTCCACAAAGTGACCTTAATCAAAGAAAGCATAAGAATCAGGTTGTCTTTGGACTTGCGTGAAACTAACGGCCGTAAGACCATGGAGAACGTCTACAGAGTTCTGAAAAGTCTACAACCTCATAATTAAATCTTTAGCCGATGTGCTATCATGTGTGAAGAGATTGCGTACACTTTCTAAAAACTTAACAATGCTTTGGAATCAAGCCCACAAAGAAATCAACAAAATTAATGCTGAAAAAAGTCAGAAATAATAGTTCTCGGAAGGGAGTCTTTATATTGTTGGCAGGACAGGTGAGAGAGTGAGAATCTACAATTATAATTCATTCCTACAGGAATAAAAGTAAACAGGAATTCAACTAAAGAAGTTAAAAAGGAAACCACCTCCCCAAATCTACAAGAGTGGATAGAGAATTTAACAATGACAAAAGTAGAAATAAATGAATTGGAGAGTAAAGGAAAAGAGAAGACAGTCTCTGGCTGCTGTTTGGTCCCTGTTTCTTCTGGTGTTAGATCTGTCTGTCCTGTTTCCCAAAAGGGTAAAACATGAACCAGGCAAGGCCCTGGCTACAGCAGTTGGCTCACAAATGAATCCTGGCACAAGCTAACCAAAACAAACAAGGTGAAAGATGAGGCTCAGTAAGGGTGTGGAGAAAAGGGCACTCTTAGACACGGTTGGTGGGAAAGTAGACTAGTAAACCCACTATGGAAAATGGCAGGGGGATCTGACGAAAAACTAAAACCAGAGCTACCATATGATGCAATAATCCCACTTCTTGGTAAATATTTTAAAAAAAAAAAGTCAACTCAGTATGTCAGAGGGATACCTGGCTGATTTTTTTTTTTTTTTTTGAGATAGAGCCTCAAGCTGTCGCCCTGGGTAGAGTGCTGTGGCATCACAGCTCACAGCAACCTCCAATTCCTGGGCTCAAGCGAGTCTCTTGCCTCCACCTCCCAAGTAGCTGGGACTACAGGTGCCCGCCACAATGCCTGGCTATTTTTTGGTTGCAGTTTGGTCGGGGCCAGGTTTGAACCCACCGCCCTCCGTTTACTGCTGTTTACTGCAGCATAATTCACAATGACAAAGATGTAGAATCCACCCAAGGGCCCATCAATTCATAAGTGGATTAATTAATGAAATGTGGAATAAAAGGTGGAATATGGAGTACTACTCAGCCATAAAAAAGATGACATCCCATTGTACTCATAAGTACATCATTATACGCTAATGATTTATCAAATTTATATTAGTAATAATAAAATCCTTCAATAAGACATCCCTCCTTGGTATTTTAACTGAAGTATTTTGATTCATAAAATATTAAATTATTTAAATTTTTTTTTTTTTTTTGGTCGAGACAGAGTTCTACTCTATGCCCTGAGCTGAGTGCAATGGTGTTGTAGCTCACTGCAACCTCAGACTTGGGCTATGAACATCCTGCAGCCTCGGCCTCCAAAACCGCTGGGATTACAGGCACTCACCAAGGCATCTGGCTGGGTTTTTCACTTTTTTTTCACGAGTCGGGGTCTCACTCTTGCTCAGACAAGCCTCGAACTCCTGAGTTCAAGCAATCCTCCCACCTCAGCCTCCCACAGTGCAGGGATTACAGGCATAAGCCACTGTGCCCTGCTAAATAATAATTTTAATAAAATATTAAAAGAAGAAATTGAGAACAACGTAACAAGTTCCTGTACATTTACCACCCAGCTTAAAAGATATAAAACAAAAAGGGTGGACACTGTGGCTCACATATGTTATCCTGTACTTTGGAAGGCTGAGGTGGGAGGATTGCTTGAGGCCAGGAGTTTGAGATCAGCATGGGTAACAATCTGGGTGGAACTGGAGACCATTCCCATAAGTGAAGTATTGAAAGAATAGAAAAACAAATGCCACATGTACTAGTTACCACCAATTAAATAGGAACTAACCAATCAGCACTCACATATGCCTTTGAAAATAAAACTCAACAGAAATCAAGCAGCTGAAGGGGGTGAAATCAGACCTAATAGGTACAACGTATACCATCTGGGTGGTGGGCACACTTATAATTTTGACTCAGGTGGTACAAAAGGAACCCATGCAACCAAAACATTTGTACCTCTGTAATATTTAAAATAAAACAAGAAGGATGCCTGTCCTCACGGGCCCGCTGCAGCATTCCTCACTACAGCGGCAGGTGTGCGATGACCACCATGGTGATGTACACCGTGGAATACTGCCCAGCTCTAAAAAAGGGGTGGATCTAGTCACGTGTGACCACATTATGCTAAGGGACATAGGCCAGCACAGGAGGACAAATAGCACACGGTCTCACTTAGGTGTGGCACCCACAGCAGTGGGAAGTCTGCAGCAGAGAGCAGGATGGTGGTCACGGAGGCTGCGGGCGGGGGCAGGGGCGGGGTGTCCATCAAGGGGCAGAGTTTCAGACAGACAGCAGGGGCAGGTTTTGAGACCTACCACACAGCGGGGTGACTAGCTTCAGTGAATTGTGCACCTCAAAATAACCAAATTATTAAACTTCCAATGCCTCACCATAAAAAATGACAGGCAAGCAAGGTCTGTTAACTGGCTTGGTCTACATTGTACACAAACGAAGTTATCACACTATACCCCATGAAGTGTACAACTGTGATTTATCAAAGTCATAATTATAATATCAATAAAGGCATTCAATAGGACATCCCTGCTTGGTATCTTAACTTCCATCAGTAATTTCATTTATAAAATTAAATTTAAAGAAATTGAGAATTGAGAAATTGAGAACTTGAAATGTAACAAGTTTCTGTATATTTACCACCCAGCTTAAAAATGTAAAACGGATTGGGTGCTGTGGCTCACATCCTTAATATGTATCAAAAGAAAGACATCTCGTAAGACGAGGTTAAATAAAAAAGCACTAATACTGTGAGAGAGAGGAGTGCGAGCAGGGGGTCTACCAGGAAGGCCTCTTAGGAAGGGGACGGTGGGGGGAATCACTTGACCGGGAATTTGAGATCACTATCGGTCACATGGCAGAACTCCATTTCTACAAAAAATTTTAAAATTAGCCAGGCATGTTGGTGCACACCGTGGCTCCAGCTACCTGGATGCTGAGTAGGAGAATCGCTGAAGCCCAGGAGTCCGAGGTTGCAGTCGGCTAGGATTTGGCCCCTGCACAGAAAAGGACCCGACCCAGAAAAAAAGCAAGCAAGAAAAAGAAAGACAGGGTGGCACTTGTGCCTCCAAGGTGTAGGGCGCCGGTCCCATAGGCCAGAGGTGGCAGGTTCGACCCAGCCCTGGCCAAAAACTACCAAAAAAAAAAAAAAATTGTTCTAGAAAAGGAAAGACAGCCACGTGAAACAGCCTCCCTGGTGGACCTCCTGCTCCCACTCCTCTCTCTCGGTGTTAGCTGTTTTATTTAACCTCACCTTATGAGATTTCTTTCTTTTGATATGCATTTCTCTAGTTTATTCATCTTACCTGCTGGATAGCATCCCACGGTATGACTACGCCACAATTTATTTACCAAGTCCCCAAGTTCTAATAGTTTTCAGTTGTTCACGGTTACAAACATTCCTGTAATACAGATTCTTTCACGTGTCTACTTACACATTTGTATGAGAGTTTTCCTAGGGTAGTGGTTTCAGCTTTTTTTAAATAGTGACTTGGAGTAAGAAATGCATTTTATAGTGTGACCCTGTACAAAGGAATGTATAATGACTGTATAATAGTTTCAAGAAACAATACCTGCCCTCTGAGTATTTTCCATTCTACCCTATCTGCTCTAACCTATATCATTAAAAAACAAGTATTAAGGTTGAGAGTTTTTCCTAAACTTTCTTCTAGGGTTTTTATAGTTTCACGTCTTAGATTTAAATCATTTATCCCCCTGGCAATTGCAAGAACAAAAACAAAAAAATGGGACTTGATCAAGTTTAAAACCTTCTGCACAGCTAAGGACACAATCAACAAAGCAAAGAGACAACGTATAGAATAGAAGATATTTGCCTGCTACAAATCTGACAACGGGCTAATAGCTAGAATCTACAAAGAACTCAAGCAAATCAAGAAGAAAAGAGCAATCAATTCCATTAAATACTGGGCAAGAGACAAGAACAGAAATTTTTCTCATGAGGACAAACGGCCAACAAACACATGAAAAAAAATGCTCACCATCCCTACTCATCAGAGAAATGCAAATCAAAACCACTTTGAACTATCACCTAATCCTTGTGAGCATGGCCTACGGCACACGGTCCCAGAGCAACAGGTGCTGGTGGGTGCAGAGAGAAGGGAAGGGGCCCACTCAGGGCCTCGTGGTGGGACTGCAAACTAGCACAGCCTCTGTGGAAGAAAGTATGGTGATTCCTCAGGGAACTAAAAGTCAACTTACCATTTGATCCTGCAATCTCATTACAGGTATCTACACAGAAGAAAAAATGTAATTTTACCACAAGAACATTCACACTCGGATGTTTGCAATTACAAAGATGTGGAAACAACACGAGTGTCCTTCAGTACATGAATGGATTAATAAACTGTGGCACATGAATATATGGACATATATTCAGCCATAAACAGGTGGAGAGTCTGTATCTTTTATAACAGACTGGACAGATATGGAGAACATCCTCTAAAGTGAAGTACCAACAAGAATGGAAAACAAGCACCACATGTCCTCAGTACTTAGTTAGAACCAGTAGATTAATAACTGAATGCTCACGGAGAGAAAGGTTCAGTTACATTTAAGTAAGGGGGAGCGGGAGAGGTTGAGTATATTCCCAGCCACCGCTGCGCGGGGATATGGCACACTTCCTGGGTGAAAGAAACAACCACAACCTAGACGCTAACTCCACAAAACCAACCTATGTAACCCTACGTACCCCTGTGTTCATCTGAAAAAAAAAAAGTGTTGATCAATCTCCCTTAAAATGATTTCACCATCTGCTAATGAGTTACAACTTAAAGTTTAAAAAAAATATTCCCAGGGTGCTTTTGTTTTGTTTTGTTTGTTTTGACACAGAGTCTCACGTTGTCACCCTCAGTAGAGTGCCATGGTGTCGCTACTCACAGCATCCCCAAACTCTTGGGCTCAAGCGATCCTCTTGCCTCAGCCTCCCGAGTAGCTGGGACTACAGGCACCACCACAACGCCCGGCTATTTTCAGAGGCGGGGTCTTGCTCTGGCTCAGGCTGGTCTCGAACCTGTGAGCTCAGGCAATCCACCCATCTCCGCCTTCCAGAGTGCTAGGATTACAGGTGTGAGCCACTGTGCTGGCCACTTTCCCAGGTTTTTACACCAATATATATTTTCATTACAGTGCAGTTCAAGAGTCCTGGTTATCCTCCACTCTTCCCAACAGTTGGACTTGTCAGAATTTGAACAGTTTGTCAATATGACATCTGTAAAAGGCTTTCCCAATATTGTTTCCACTCATATTTCTCAAATAACCAATAAGAATGGGCACTTTCTCATATAGACTTACTAGCTTTTTAAATAAATTTCCTATTTCTTTTAGGTGGCGGAAGAAAGCCATGCCACCTGCCATTACCAAATAATACACGTATAGACCCTTGCTGATATAATACATGTAAGTCACAATCCAGCATCATTAAGCATTTGAGGCAAATCAAGCAGATGAAAGAATATAAGAATAAATGAATAGAACAAATGGAGGATATAAAAAATATTTGTATCCCCCAAAAGATATGCTATGGCTATCACATCCATAAAATAAGAATGGGCTGCTATAAAAAGAAGTTAACAGTGAATGAGAAAACATTCTTGGAACTAAAAGCAAACATGACTAACTAAACATTGCAATAGAATAGCTGACTGGTAGAAGGATACAGAATTGAAAAAGCCATTGAAATCTGGAATGAAGAGCAAAATATAAACAAAGGCAAAGAAGAAACAACTTAAGAAAAGTTGGAAATATCCAGGTTAGAGCTGAAGAACCAATATTGATCAGATAAGAATTATTTTTTTTTTTGAGACAGGGTCTTGCTCTTCTACCTGGGCTAGAGTGCAGTAGCATCATCATAGCACCTTATAATCTCACACTGATAAGTTAAAGCAAACCTTCTGCCTTAGCCTCCCAAGTAGCTGCCAATACAGATGTG
>CAUYON010174101.1:0-18479 GCA_963573935.1 Arctocebus calabarensis | reverse complement strand
TGAGTACATTGGATACTTTTTCTTCCATTCTTGAGATACTTTGCTAAGAAGAATATGTTCCAGCTCCATCCATGTGAACGTGAAAGAGGTAACGGAATATTATGCAGTCTTATCTGAAGTTTCTTGACTGAGACTAAGTCGTTTCTCACAGGTAGGTCACCTCACCTCCTCCAAAGGTGTTCCTCACAGGTGTGAAGGACCATTCAAATAGAAACACGTGTCTTCTCAGGCTAAATATGTGTCCTCCCTGTGTTCCCCACAACTGGGAGCCATGTCTTTCCTCTCCATTTTCCTCTACTCTAGAGGGATCATATTCCTTATTTTGGAAAGTGTGATTTTTAAGAGGTTGAAACTGCATTGAACAAGTTTCTCCTTATCATTATCAGAACTTAAACTGTATGAAAGGCTCTACCATTTTAGAAAGTCAACTCAGCACATTTCCTTTAGTATCTTAGCTTTAAAAATGTAAAGTGCTCCCAAACAAATCATATGTTTTATAAATAAGTAAAACAAGGCCTAAGAAAGTCCATAGAAAAAACTTCAGTGCCATACTCAAGTTCATAGGGCTAATTCATGGAGGAATACAAACAGGCTCCCAGGTTTTCTGGCAGTGGTGAGGTTTTACACGCACCACTACACAAATGGAAGACTTGAGTTCTGGTTCAATTACCTGCATAAGGAACACACACAATTTTCTTGATGTTGAAAATTCCTTCATACCTGGAGTAGGATGGTATTTTTATGACAGCAGAGCAGCCCACTGAGCCATGAGGACCTCTTTAGCCTCTAGTCAGAAAAAGACAACTGGCATCCGCCCATAATTCCATACTCGTAAAGCACTTTCACTGCCTGTAAGGTACCCTACCTTCAGTAACCAGTTATCAGAGGTTGCTTTTGTTCATGGTTTTACTTTACAGTTGAGGTCAGCAACATTTCTCAGTAGGTAGAGCTTGCTATAGCTTGACATCTTTATAAAGTCCGTTGAACTAGAAAAGTGTCCATACTTGCTTCACTGGAGTGCCTGAGAGAAGATCCTCCATGGATGAGAAGTGGCAAGTTTGTGCCCCATCCAGCATGCCTGGCCAAGCACATGTGGGCCCTGAAGAAAACTTGGATGAAATTGTGCCATTACAGTCTGTCCCCAGATCGTTTCCATTTGCTGTGATAAATCCTACATTGCAGGACCCACTTTTTTGAAATTTTAAACTGGGTTTAAGTAAAAGCAGTTATAGTTTCTATTAAGTTCTCTTTGACAAAAATATTTCATAAGCAAGCATATAAACATATTTTTCTGCTTTAATTTCTACCTTATAAGCATTTAAGGAATGCACACAAATAATGTGCATTCCTTAGAAGTGTGTGTATATATATATATATACTTTTCTGTTTTTAATAAAACTTTTAATAATTTATAATCACAGTATATAAAATTGAGTTTGCTGCTAATAGTTAAAATAAAGGTACGTGTTTCATCAGATTGTTCTAAGGCAGTGGTTCTCAACCTTCCTAATGTTGTGGCCCTTTAATACAGTTCCTGTGGGTCACGACCCACAGGTTGAGAACCGCGGTTCTAAGAGGTCAGAAGGTTGAGAGTAGTTGCTTTCATGAGTAAAACCTTCAGCTTCATATTTTATTTCTTTCTTCACCTATAAGAAATCTGGTCTCCTAAAAGTTGTGCTATTCTCAGAAATTATTCTGAAAATTCCATTGATATATACAAAATACATTAATTTTTTATAAAATAAAAAAGACATGTAGTAAATGCAATTTTCAGATTGATAGTGGGGCATCTCAGTGGTCTGTGTTCTTCTTGAGAGGAAGCAAAAGTATGGTCACCTGACTTAAAAGGAAATAAAAATTTCCATTTTACCATGTGACCCCAATGCAGAAAGAAGCTTTTGCCCAATGCATTGAGGAAATCAATAGTATATTATTAAAAGGAGCATTCTGATTTTGTAGAGTCATCTAAATAATCTCATCAGCAATAAGTTGAAAGCATTAGGGAATCCCTGAAAGAGTCACAGGAAGATGACAACCCAAACAGATTTGGGAGGGAAACAAAGCAGAGGTAGGAAGGTGAAGAAAGTGTGAAGAAAGTGTGGTCTGGACCCAAGCACCGCCTACCTCCTTCATGTGTGGGCCCCTGCTGCCTCCTCAACACTGGCCACCTCTGTTCAGCCTTCCTGAAGGCTTCACTCCTGAAGCCACTTGATCTCAACTTTCTGACCCCTTACAAAGCTGTCAGGATTCATAAATGATAGGGGGGTCAATTTGCCCTTGAACACAGACTCCATGACATTCAATACTGTAACCCAAAGTCTTCACCCTAAGTGATGCTAAGAGATAAGATTTTTAACTGGTAGTCTTAATTGTCAGGGAGTGTGAACCTGGGAAGGCCTTTAAAAAATCAGGCCACCTGACTCTACCATCAAGTGGCACTCCTCACTTTGGGTAAGTCACCTGACCTGCCTTGTCTTACTTTTCTCATCTGATAAATGGAAATTTAGAAAGTGTTTCATGAGAGCTCAATATGATCTTGGAAAACTGCTTGCAGAATGCTATGGTGCTTTATAAAGCTAGCCAATGACATCACCTCCACATCTTGTGGAATGAATACACAGAACTGTTGTAACCCAAGGATGAAGGGAAGACACACAGACAAACTTCATTCATAAATCATCTCCTCAGTCTGTACTGCAGGGCAGGCATCGTCTTACGAACGAGAGGAATAGGAACCAACAAGACAGACTGTCAATTATCTAGATTACTGCTAGCATTACAGGAGTTTAAAACTATCTTCCAGCTCTAGTATATTTATCATCATGGCATAAATCAACCATGCTGCGGCTATTACACTCAAACGGCCATCATATCAAATGTCTAAAGCAAAGCAGAGTAAATTAATCTGTATTAATTTCTATTTTTTTCAAAGATTCATACATAACCACTCAAAGACATTCTCTGCCTTTACAGCTGGTCAACATTTATTACAGGAGTCAGGGAAAGCAGACATTGCAGGGATAAGGACTTTCTGTGTTATGTCACAGGAGTCTCAACCCCTTCCTTAGCCAGGGATGAAGGCTGTGAGGAAGGATGAGGTAAGGCACGGTTGGCCAGGCCGTGTGGAGTTTTCCTGAGAACCCTGCTGGCTCCCCCGCAGCTTCCACCCCAGCCTTGCAATCTCCAAACTGCTGACTCATGTTCATGACGCAAGCCTAATGACCGTGAACGTGCTCCTGTTTTGCGTTTTTTCTCCAGGCATATTTTCTTGGTAACCAGCAGGATGATATGCTAATGTAAATCAGCAGACTTGAACTCAAAATACAAAAATACGACCTGCCACATGGAGGGAGCAAAGGAGGAAGGAAACTTCGAGGCGACCCTTTTAACTTGGATTTCCCCTTCTGTGGCAAGGGCACAGAGTAAGTGCTCAAAAAGAGAGCCAATGTTCAGAGGAGACCCTTGGCAGCCATTTGGATGTTAAATCACTATGCACAGTGGCTCTTCTCGTTTAAAATAAATTTCCTCTGAGCTTTTTTAGCAACATATTTTATGATCCTCGCTTGGTGTCAGGCTGCTCTGGGTCAGCAGCAGATACTGAACCAGTGAGGCAGAAAAACCAGAATTTGCCTTTTCTCAAAATCCATCTTAGCTCTAACTTGGCTTCATCTGCCTTCTGAGTCATATAGCAAGGGTTCATAGGAGGTCACCGCAGTGCCAGGGACTAATTTGGAGTTTAAATGTATTGCTGCCGAAATAATTTTTAATCTCTTCTTGTCAGCTGGCTCGATGATACAATAATATTACCCTGTATTGCCTCACAAGTGATTAAAGGACAAAAGCACAGTAAGTTCTGCTGCATGGCCCTCCCAGGAAGGCACAGAAGATTCTACAGGAGGAATAAGCTCCTGCAACAGCCAGATATTCCCAGAAAGACAATTCCAAAACCAGTTTATGAGGGCCTGTGTTTTCACAGCACGGCGGAGTGGAACTGACTCCTCTTTTATTAAGGTTCTCTATCTGACTCAGACTCACAAATTTTCTGGCTACAGACTTGGAATTTGCTGTAAAGTGAGTCATCTGGTGTGATCCAATGAAAATTTGCCAGGTATATCCAGCTCCCAGTTGGAGCTGTTATTTCTATTCTGAAATGGTCTTTTTCTTTGTTTTCTGAGAACTCATCAGTTAGTTGGGTCTGAGTGCGCCTGTGTTAAGATGCTAAATTTAATAAATCACTCGGGGTAATTTCATGCCAAAAGCCACAACCTCCAGTTGATAAAAAGGAAAATGTTTCCTTTCAATTGGAAAGGTCACAGTTGGTCTGCTAAGCTGATTTTAAAAGTGATATGCTGATAAGCATAGAAAAGTGTAAAGAAATTCCTTATAAAGCAGAATGAAAATGAGGTTTTATTTGTTTGTTTGTTTGTTTCATCACAGAGGAGTAAGATTGAAATCAGAGCCCGAGAAAGAGGCCATTTTTCTATACAGAGAATCCAAGGTTGGCCATAATAGGTTTAAGCTCTTATAAATTGCATGTAACTAGTTGCTTCCTTAATCAGTTTGGCCATCTGGAGACCATAGTGACAGTCAGCAATAAAGTATGGAGCACTTTCTAGGATGAGCTTCCAAACATAATTGTCTGACTCATACTCTGCACATACAAATACTCACGGCTTCATTAATGTTCTGACTTCTGATCCGATTAAAAATATAATAAATTACTTGATTAGAAAATGGGGGAAAAACCCTGAAGATGTGATAGGGAGTGATTTCAGTGGGTCAGGCTGCTTTATCATCTACTCATTGATGTTGTTGGCATTCATTTACCGAGTGCCTACAATATGCCAACCAGCTGGATTTCACCAGCTGAAGAAGAATCTATCATGTTGAACTAGCCATTTGCTCATGTTGGAGAAAAGATCTCCAGAATAAGGACGCACGGAATTATACTGAAGACATTCAGAAATATCAGAGTAATTGTTAGTTCACCCTTGAATGACTCTACGTTTGTTGGAGATAAAGCATTTGTGCTGTTCAGATGACACTTTCTAGATGTTAGCAATTAGTTGTGATTATTAGTAATAATTTCAGTCATTATAACTTATCTTGTTACGTAGGCTGAAACTTGGTCTTTGAAGAAAATTGGATAGGCAAAGCATTAATGAAACATGAACTAAAAGTACTGAAATGAGCCTCGTACATTCTAAATCTGGTATTACTTGAGGAAATTCAGAGTAAAACTCAAATCTATAAGTCAGTGGTTCTCAACCTTCCCAGTGCTGAGGCCCTTTAATACAGTTCCTGTGGGTCACGACCCACAGCATTGAGAACCGCTGCTATAAGTGATTCTATATCAGTAACCATTACTACACTACTGTACTATTTACAGCACCAGAACAATGAGAAGACAAGTAGGATAGAGAATGTTAAGGCCTGCAACCAAATCTCAGTTTGCAAGTTTTAGAACCACACATGAATCACCTGAGCTGAGTTCTAGACTTCTTTAGAAAAGAGAAAAATATACCCATCTTGGCCCATCATCTCACTGGAATTTATAAGGATCAAATGTTCTCAGGTTTGTAAAAATGTTTCAGAAACTGTGAGATGTTATTTTAAAGCATTCATTTCTGAAAATATTTCAGAAACTATAAAATGCTCTATTATCATGATATGAAGTATGAGTTTTACTATTAGATCTCAAAATTTTATCTTTGATTTCGTAAGTATTTTAAAATCTATGTGATATACTTGTTCATTGTAAACAATAAGATTCAGAGGAGAGGTGATGTATTATAAAGTCCAGAGTACAAGTTTAGATTCAATTGAACTTTAATCCCACTTACATGAATTATTGACCAAGATCCCTTGGCCACGTTACTTCTCCGAACCTGTTACTTCATCTGTAAGGCATGTATAACAATATCTACCTCTATTTAAAAAATAATATATATAAAGCTTTCAGTCTGCCTGCTTCATATACATGGTTTCAATTAATAAGAACTATTTCTGCTACAAAGTTATGATAGTCTTTTTTGTCTCTATTAACCATAGCTTGAACTGTTTACTTGGTTTGAGGGCTATATTAAATTCTGCTGGTTTTGCAGTGTCCTCTTTATTTTTCTTCTTTTCTCGTGCCCCTCCAAAAACAAAAGATTCACCATTTCTATAATTATCAAGAAAAATTACTGGATGTATGATTAACAAGGTAGCATGACAGTTATTATAGATGTTGGGGGCAATATCCCACTGAGACATCTGGACAATGAGTCTGCTTTGAAAGCAAGTGCAGCCAGAGCCATGCATGATTCCAGGCCTGTTCTCGTCAAGGTGATCCTTGCCAAGGTTATAGCCTCACTTTTGTATTTTTGTATTTTGCATTTTTTTTTCTTAAAGTGAATGTTTTGAAAATATTATCCCACCTGCACCAATCTGGTGACTGGCAACATGAAGTTCTTTTTGAGAAAGCAGAGGCAGCTGCACAGAGTCTGCTTCAGCATCATGAACTGTATTCATTTTTAATCTAGAATTTCATGGTTTGTCAAGGTGAGCTAGTTTATCATAAGCAGTTGTCTTTTTGTTCATTTCAGAAAGTGCTATGTTCTTATTGTGTGTGCCTTTTGGGAAAAAGTCAACACAGTTTAAAAGGAAGGGGCCTAATACTCTGTTCTCCTTCCCTGCCTTTGTTCTGAGTTCACTGGATCTGCCCTAAAAGTCCCTCCTGCAACTTTACCAATTCCTTCCTGTAGCCCACGTTAACGAGTGTCAGACCTCAGCAACAATCATCATTTCATATTAAATTTACAGTTAAGCTAATGTGGTGGAATGATCTCCATACCAGAATCTCTTAATTTCTTTTTCTGTCCTTCATGCTACTGTAGAGTAGAACCAAATGCCCGAGTATCCTCCGTAGGTAACTAAAGGGAGGTGAGTATGTCCCTGTTTCTCTTTCTCTCTTACTTGTCCTTATTCTCCATTCCCCCTTTATTTATAGAACCGGTTTTAATTATAATTTACTGGTGTGCTGAGGGCACATCAGTGATTCTCCAGATGGCTCAACCTGACCTGTGAGAGCACATTGCTTTTCACATTAGATCTTGGAATAGCCAATATGTTCCTAGCAGGAACTGACTAAGCAGTGGACCTTGTGTTTGTGGTTAGTTTCGTTTCACCTTCTTTCAGTGGTAAACCTAATATTCCTTGATATTTTCTGTCCCCTATGTATCTCTGCATCTTTTCACTTTTTAGAATTTTCTTTATTTTTAACTATGTATCAGTAGAACAGAAGATTTTAATTAAAAAATTATTTGACTATTTAAGCCAACTTTTCCATCCAGATTATATTACAGCTTCTGAAATGAAGATCTTAAAAACTTCATATTGATGAGTGTCAGATATTAATCTAAAGACATTTCTGAGAAAGTGAAAATATGC
Source organism: Arctocebus calabarensis (assembly GCA_963573935.1). Taxonomy (NCBI): domain Eukaryota; kingdom Metazoa; phylum Chordata; class Mammalia; order Primates; family Lorisidae; genus Arctocebus; species Arctocebus calabarensis. The sequence continues at coordinate 11,048 of CAUYON010174101.1, read as the reverse complement.
CTTCCCCATCATTCTTTTCTCTTCAGAGTAAACAGAGCAAATGATCTCGCCACTGATACCACACTAACACATTTTCTCTTCAATTGAGAAGAAAAAAGAAAGATGAGGAAGAGAAAGATACTATGTTTAACATATTTCTTCTAGAACCTCTGATTAAATTCTCTGCCAAATTGTTGAGAATATATACAACCAATTTGAATACTGTTCCCAAGTGCTCAAACTATCAGTGCAGATTCCGCATTTTCTTCAATTTCAAAACAATGAAAAGCAAGAGCTCCAAAAATGATCCTAAGAATTATAAATAAACTAGCAATGGAATAACGTTCATTATGACTGATAATACACATGTGTATACATATGCAAAAAGTGCCCAAAAATGTATAAGCATTTTAAAAAGGAAATTGTAATACTCAAGTCACATTTGACTTCTGCACTTACAAGAGATACTAGATACAATATAGAAGATAACAAACGTCATTGATGTATATTGAGCATAACAACTACATACACATATAATAAAGGATTTCCATTTCTTTGGCTTCTCTTGTCTCCAACCAACTGTACAGCAGAATCATGTTTATAATATGTGCAAATAGTCTAAGTTTGTTTGAATTGTTCAAATGTTTCTATTGGGCCAAACTGAAAGTAAGGAAGTACGATTATTATTAAAATTTTAATAGAATTTAATAATGTTAGTATGTTTCTTATGTTCAGTATAATGACATAGAAAAGCCCATGTTTACTGTCTATTCTGAATGTTCACAGTAATTCTACTTCAGTCTTCCGTTCACTCATTTGTTTACCTGACGTAACCACTGTGTGCCCGTACTATGGACGTGTTGGGAATGAGAATAGAGTAGGAAGGAAAAAAATCGAAACAATGTAGAGAAATTTCAGCAATCTACCATTTACGAAGGTAATCTTGGCTTCTCTGCAGCATAGGAACAGGATCACAGTAGACAGCATTTTTGTGCCATACTCTAGAACATGACTTTTGTCCTTTATCTGCAGGCAAAGGTAAAATGGATCATTTTGAACAGGTAAGTATCACATTTCATCAAATTTCTTTAGATTTTTAGAATGGCAGCAATGTGAAAGGTGACATGGGAGGGCGTGAAAACCATATGCATTTAAAGACTATTCAGACTACTGCCGTGATAAGATGTGACTGGAAAAGAACCTGAATCAGGATGGGAAAGTGAGGGTTCGAGAAGATGTAATTCACAGGAACTAGTGATTATTCAACAACAGGGTTGGAAGAAAGACACAAGCATAGGGTAACCCTTGGCTTTGGGACACGAATAGATTGGTGAATTTCAAAATGAAGACTACAGAAGGAAAGGTAGCTTTGCAAAGATGATGAGGTCTGTTTTGGACATGTGAAATGTTTGAGATATATCCCAGTGGTAAACAGTTGAGATACATAAATCTCAAGCTCAGGAAAGACAAATCTAAGCTGAATTAGAAGATTTGTTTGCCACGTATTGGAGTAATTAGCATAGGTGATCGATTGACACAGAGAGTAGTGACCATGCCCAAAGACAGCTTGTTAGGAGGAAAAAGTCCCAATAGCAAACTCTTGCAGAATACAAACACTCAAGTCATCATTAGAAGAAGAGAAATTTGCAAAGGAGAATTTTCAAATACGAAAGAGGACTACCACAGAGAGTCATGAATCAGAAGGGATGGAAGAAAAAACAATTTTAAAATTAAATAAGATAAGGACTGAATGATAACATTGTCTTTGGCCATAATTATGTCAGGGGTAAACTTTGCCAGAGCAAATTAGTATGCTAAATTGCAGAGGCTATGACCAGTAAAATTTAATATGCACCAATCTTATCAATGGATCATGTCATCAGTTCTAAAACTTATATAGTAATAACTTATTCAAGAAAATGAGTTTTTCCTAGAATGAAAATGTATTTGCATACGTTAAATAGAAAAATGATTTAGAAATTATATTTGCTAGAATAAAATACAATAAAATTCCTTTAATTTAAAAAATTCTTACTATAATAATTGCATTTTGGGAATATAAGTCCCCACTTTTGGACATCATAGAGCTACTGATACCAGACTAATCCTCGTGAACTAATGCTTTCAGACATCAAACAGCAACACAAGGCAGTGATCTCTGAAAGATGAGAAATAAAAAATGTGATCCCTGTGATCACCAAGGCTTTCTAGCAGAGACAGAGGCAGAAAGCGGGACCTAAGAAAGGATAGAAATCTCACTAATCAGAGCTAGGAGGAGTTGAGGAGTTGGGAGTAGCAGAACTGAAAATGGAAAGAAGAGACTAAACAGAGCAAATGGTCTTGGGACCCACACCCAGAAAGTTCTATTTGGGTCTTTGGAGAAATGAAGCTGTGCACATACAGGACACTTCAAAAATTTTTATTTTCTTTTTTGAGACAGAGTCTCGCTCTGCGGCCCTTGGTAGAGTGCCACGGCATTATCATAACTCAACAATCTCAAACTCCTGGGCTCAAGCTATCCCCTTGCTTCAGCTTCCTGAGTCCCTTGGACTACAGGCACCTGCCTTAATACCTGGCTAGTTTTCTATTTTTAGCAGAGATGGAGGTCTATCTCTTGCTCAGGCTGGTCTCAAACTTTTGAGCTCAGGCTAACCCACCCATCTCAGCCTCCCTGATTGTTAGGATTACAGGTATGAGCCTCTGTGCCCAACACTTCACAGTATTGAGGTGAAAGAACTATAAATTCAACAACTACAGCAGAACACACAGAGGTTATAACACTATAACACACAGAGGTGGTTAATGTAAGAAACTAGGCCTTCTGTACTGATCCATATGTGTGGTGAATGTCTGGTTTGTAAAACTTAGGTCAACTTAAAAAGGTGGTCAGTGTAGGAAGTGTATGGAGGTTCTGCTGTATTAATATTGGAGTTAGTAAAGAGCTGAACTGCATTTAAGTTCAAATCAAGGAAAGTGAAAAGACCCAGTAAAGCCCACTTTACTTTAATATTCAGTAAAGATTAGACAAATATCAAGGACTTAGGAGAAGGCCTAACATAGCTAAACAGTAGAAGATATTCTAATTTAGATATTCTAGATCTAAACTTAAAAATGAACATCGAAAAGATCGCACTGATTTCCAAGTAAGTTGCTCTCTGAGCAAAACAAATTCAGTGCACTTTATAGGAAGATAATAAAGCCCAAGCAGTTAACTATAAAACATTAAATATGTCCAGCATTGAATAAAAGTTTACTAGACATGCAAAGAAGCAGGAAACTGTGACCCATAATCATAAGAAAAATCAATCAATAGAAATAGAGGCAGGTGCTACTGAGAGCGTGAATCAGAAGACAGCTATTATGACTATGTTTAAGAATTTAAAGGAAATTATGAACAAAATGAGATAAACATTAAAATGGTAACAAATAATCCAATTGAATTTCTGGAGCTGAAAAATACAGTACCAGAAATTAAAATTTACTGGATAAGCTTAAAAGCAAGTTAGATGCTACAGAGAAAGAAATCAATGAATTTAAAGGTTGCAGTGAATAGATTCCAAATAAACACACTGAGAAAAAAAAAGGATACCAATAAATCCAAAACTTCCGATGAAATGGAAAAGTTCCTTGAAAAATACAAATTGCAAAAGCTGATAAAAGAAAATAGAAAATCCGAATATCCCAGTATCTATTAAAGAAATTTAATCCTTAATTTAAAATCTTCCCACAAATATAAAGGTCTAGATGGCTTCACAGATGTATCAAATATTTCAAGATGAAATAATCCCACTGTCCACATTTTGTCCTAAGAAAACAAAGACATAGGGAACACTGCTCAATAATTAAAACATAGTTAAGGCTCGGCGCCCGTGGCTCAACAGGTTAAGGCGCCAGCCACGTACACCTGAGCTGGCGGGTTCGAATCCAGCCTGGGCCCGCCAAACAACAATGATGGCTGCAACCAAAAAATGGCCGGGCGCTGTGGCGGGCGCCTGTGGTCCCAGCTACTTGGGAAGCGGAGGCAAGAGACTCACTTGAGCCAAGGAACTGGAGGTTGCTGTGAGCTGTAATGCCATAGCACTCTATCCTGGGTGACAGCTTGAGGCTCTGTCTCAAAAATAAAAAAAAAATAAAAAGATAGTTAAACTCATTCCACAAAGATTTATCGCAGTTCTTAAAAGGAAGGAATCTTTTCTGGATTATTATGGTTAAGAATGGAGCACCACTAGTATTTAAAGGATTTCAATAGCAAAATATAGGGTCATTCTAATTTGGAGGAATTACATGGAATGACATAAAGCAGAGAATCATACATGCATGGAAAAGTGGGTACAACTGGACCATATCATCAGGTTCATTTTGGAGATACTTGATGGGTAGGCTTACACTTAAAACACGGGTGTTGTCATAATCATAGAGCTCCTTCAGTTCCAAGTGGGGGTGTTTGGGTTTTATTACAGAAGCAGTTAAATTGTCAGTGAAAGTCTTTGAGCATGGGAATAGCACAATCAGACAAAAATGTTGGAATCTTTATCTGATAAAAGCTATTTGGACTAGAGGGAAGAAATTTTAGTTAACAAAGACAGGAAAATCCTGCAGTGGCCTGGTGGTCCTTTGGGAGTAGAAAGTGCCCAGAGGAAGCCTCAAGGTAAATTTGAAAGACAGATGCCCCAAACTTAATCACATTCTTTAAGTATCAAGGTTAAAAATATAGGCTAGTGCAGACTACCATATTTAAATCCAGAATGAACCTCATATGGGATGAAATTTTACCAATAATGCTTCACTGGTGTGAGAAGTTAATATTACTTAGATTTATGCCATGTTCTTGGTCCAAAATGACACTTAAATTTAGTCTCAAATGTCTATGCATGAAAATTATTTTAGGTAAGAGCCAGGGAAGTTCTCTCCCACAATTTTTTAAGTGTAAAGTTAAGTTCAAGGAAATTAATAATAGTAAGCAATTGACCTATATACATTGTACATATATTAGATTTTCAATTGATTTTAGGAAGCTGAATCTGTCCAGCATTGAATTTGAAAATGCTTAATGCTGATTAAATCAGATATAATTGATGACATCCGTAATTTTTTTCTTTTGCTCTCAAAATGAAACTTGACTAATGCAGTATTTCTCTCCTCAATTAGTCAAGGTCCAAGTGCATGTATCTCTGAGGCAACCTCTAACCTTCTGTAGTTCTCTAGTGAACACTGCCAGGGGACTAAGGCAAACAAGAATTTGAGTTGTTGTGATTTTTCAGCAGGAAACAAACCACAGTTGTGAAAGCAGCAATCAACATTGTGATTTTTTTAATAGGACAATTGATATAAAATAATTTTCATGACAAGTCTAAAGAAAGACTTGCTGTTTCCATGCTAATCTCCTTTCAATAAAAAATCAAAACAAACCCCCAAACCCCTTAAGATAATGAATAGTTAGGGAAGCAAGATTATTAGGAATACTTTAAGAGTTTGCTCTTTGGGCTGAATATAAGGATATCCACTCATTCATTCATTCATTTGGTGAACAAGCATGTGTTGAGTGCTACAATGGTTTGAAGTGAATGAGACCCAGTGCCCATGGCAAGGGAATAAAGGACAAGCCTCACAGGCCCCCAGAAAGTTACTAAGGAAATATTGTAAGCAAAAGCTCCCCCTACAACGCAATTCACAAATATCACAGAATCAAAAGAATGTATAAAATCCCTAAAGTTTCCATTTTACTGTACGTGTCAAGTCTTGTAGCTTCCTTCTTTAGGAAAAAATTTTTAATATTGTACTAGCCTGATGCAAACACTCCTTACGAGTAAACACTTACTATCTGACCGACTCTGTGACAAGAGCTACCCCTTCCCTAAAAAAGTTCCCAGTCTGATGGTAGGATTCCTCCTCACATTTGCACTGCACCTTACAATTTATGAAAGGTTTGTTTGTTCACCCATAGGAACTTCATCACATCCTGTGAACGAGGTAGGGAAGTCATGCTCCATGTTTCTGGAGATCTACTAGAGCACCAAGATCTGTATGGCTTCTAAGTGGTGGAATCAAACACATACACAAACATCTAACTTCTAATTCAATGGGTTCTTCAAACACAGCACGCACACTTGTACAGTGTGTTTGTGTGTATATAAATATATATAGCATTTATGAATTATGTATGTTTATTGGATGAGATTAATGTAAATGTGTTCAATTTCTTTGTTTCATTTAGTTCATGGTCATGGAATGGTAAGTTTAGGAAAATATTGATTCTCATTTTCCCAAGCAAAGTCTCTCACTGTACCAAATTATGACTCTGCAGCCAGGAGGTTAATAAGCAAGGAGGAGGCTTTATAACTACATAGGGCCTTGCTTCTTTCTTACTGTTTTCCATATATTAAATCAATTAATTATCAGGACAATACCAGGAAGCAACTTCTGTTTTTATCCTTATTTTATTATTAGGAAATTCATTTTATATGTGAAGCACAGAGAGATTAAGTAACTTGCCCAAGGTGATATAGAAAGTGACAGAGATTTAATCTGAGGCAGCCTTGCTCCACAGCTAGCCCCATAACATATAGTGATCTTTAAGGGGGGAGGAGCAGTTTCCATTCCCACAAGATATGGATTAGCTAAAAACATAGATTCAACTAGTTACATTTTAAGGCAAATACAAGTATATTTCAGTGTTATATATAGCATACATTTTGAACCATTTCCCAATAACACTTTAGTATGAATTATTTCATTGGATTAACTAGTTACTAGTTACATAGCTTGGCTATTAGTATTGGGCCATGAGATAGAGACATTTTGAGGGGAATAAATGTAGAATGATTAAAAGTGTGGAGAACCTTACTATATATGGGCTGGTAAAAGGGAGCCCTTAAAAGCCAAAGGGGGTGCTGTGAGGACATCAATGCTTAGTCTGGGGAAGAGGAGGACATAATGAGCCCAAGAGGAGGAGCCAAGGTCAATGGGCATCCCACAAGGAGTTCTCTCTCATTCTAGGCCCACAAACAGACAAGTCACCCATTATACTACCATGAAGCACGTATTCTAATAGAGATGGTCACATTATACTACCTTGAAGCACGTGTTCTAATACAGATGTGCACTTATACTTTGGGTTCTAACAGAGATGTGTTCACAATTCAGAAAAGCTTCAGAAAGGTGCTGATTGACTTTTTCCAGGTGGTGGAGGGAGATCAGAGGAAAGAAAGACATCCCTAGGGAGCAGCTTCTAAAGAATAGGGGTAGGAGCTCAGGCAAAAAAGGACCAGAGTGAGCAGTTACTGGGATGCTATGATTTCCAGAGCATTCAAAGGACAAAATGGTGGAAGTATTTTAAAATAAGAAATAAAACATTTTATTTTACTCTTCAAGATAATATATTTCGAGATGGGGTAGTATAACAGGATTGTCAAAATTACTGATAAGAGACTCTTTCCCTCCACAAGTTTGGATAGACCATGAGCCAAAGCAGAATGCACCTGAGGCATTCTGCTTTGGCTCACCTGAGGACAGATCCTCGCTGCAGGATGTGGGGCATGGAGTAGTACTTCATAAACTCATATTATGTGGAAGTTTTTGTTTACATCTTTTCACTGAATTTTCCAGACTCACCTGTCAGGTGTTCTGCCTATTTATAACTGAGATAACATCAGACCAGAGGAGCGTCTTCAACCAACAAGCAGTAGACCTGGCATCTGAACCTAGACAGAGCTGTCCGACTTCCAGGTTCATGCTATTTCTGGGCTATCATATGATCCATTTACACTACCGTTTTTACTCTAACCTCCTTAGGAAATCCAGGTCTTAGAACCCATCAAGGACCTAAAAATACCTCCTTGCTCAGTGTTGGCTCGTGGAAGCTTTGGTGGGGAGGGATCAGGGCAGTTGCCAAATCTCCCATCTTGCTCTTTGTCTTGGGCCAAGGTGTCCCTTTTGTGGCCACTCTGGAGATATGATAGGGGTCTGGAGGACAGGAGAGGACAAAGGGAAGGGGGATACTTACTTAAGACTTGGCTATACACAAGGGCTTTAAAGACAAAGGAAGGAGACCTTGAGGTTTTTACAATACATTGCCCAGTTGGGTCCACCATGATAGAAGAGCACAAAAGGTTTTAACGCACACACCCAAGGTAGGAAAAAAGAATCTTACTAGATGCATATTAGCTCCTAAGCACAAATGTAGATGGCTGAACAAGGCACAAGTCTCATGGAGGTGAGTGTTTCCTAACTTATATGTCACCTGAGGGAGGGATGGCTGTAGCAGCAGAGGTAAATGCAGTCAGTCTTCTCCCATTCTTTCCAGCATCAGCAAAGGAAACAGAGTTATGGAAAATTCAGGATTTTGCAAAGGTGACCTACCAAGCTGGAACAGCAGCAAGGAGGAGAAAGGGTATACATAAAGATCAGCATTAAGCAGAGAGAGAAGGTCATGGAGTTTATAAGAAGGATGGCGATCCCCAGGTCAAGGTTGGATTATTGTTACCTCCTATCTGGGCTCTTCTCACTCTTCTCCATCTAGCATGTCCATGTCTCCCCTCATGCCAGAACTATGGTAATGCATGGAAATCGTCAACAGTTTCCTTTTGTTTAGGAGTGGTCCATCAGGCAGGCAGGCATTGCTGTAGCACTGGAATGTGCCCATCTTCTCTTTCCAACCTGATATTCTACCCTTACTGTAGGAACCTTCCACCGCATTATGAAGTATGCCCTATTCCTTGACACATCTGTTCTTTTATCCTTTGTGCTCCTCTCTCTGTATTCCTCTACCCTGATGCCTCCCTCCTTTATTTCCAACACTCTTCCCCTTTATGAACCTCATGCACAGTATGGAGCCTGCAAAAGCTGTCTCATAGACCCTGCATCAGGGTTATAACTCTACGTCTTATCTCCTTTATATGCTGTAAACACTTGAAGGCCAATAAAATATCTATACAAATGATTATTCTAAAGCATAATTCCTCATACATAATAGGCAGTCCATGTATAACTGATAGGTGAAGATATTAAGAGGAATAGTGACTGTGTTAACTAAGTAGACATGGAAGGATCATTTGCCAGTAGCTAGTCCCATGCCTTAGGGATAAGAAAACTGAAGCCCAAGGAACTCACCGATCTTGATTTGCATAATAATTAGTTGAACCAGACCCAGGACTAACAGTAATGGCTAACTTAATTTGACTATCTACTAGGTAAAAGGTACAGCTATAGTACCTTTAGTACAGTACATGAACTATATTATTTCAATTAATATATCTTTTCAAAAATTCTATGAGGTAGCTTATTTGACAGAAAAAGAAAGTCACAAATTACCCCCTATGGAAACCAGTACAGAGATTTCTTAAAGAACTAAAAGTAGACCTACCATTAGATCCAGCAATCCCACTACTAGGTATCTACCCAAAGGAAAAGAAGTTATTTTATCAAAAGGACATCCTCCTTTGAATGCTTATTGCAGCACAATTGATAATTGCAAAGATCTGGAATCAACCCAAGCGCCCATCAGTTCATGAGTGGATTAACAAAATGTGTGTGTTTATACACACACACACACACACACATATACACAAAATGGAGTACTACTCGGCCATAATAAAGGATGAATTAATGTCTTTTGCAACAATTTGGAAGGAATTAGAGACCATTATCCTAAGCAAAATATCTCAATAATGGAAAACACATACCACATGTACTCTAATAAGTTGGAACTAACTGATAGACACGAAAGTACACAGAGAGAAATAAAAGTCATTGGAAACCAAGCAGGGGAAAGAGGAGAAAGGCAAAAACTCACCAATAGGTACAATGAACACTATTTAGGTGATGTGCACATTTATACTAACCCTGACTCAAGCCACATAACTGAAACATCTGTACCCCCTTAATACTTTGAAATTTAAAAAAATAACAATTAAAAAAGCATAAGACCCTAGAGGCAATTTTCAAAAATAAAACATTTCCTGGTGGAAAAAGAAAAGCAAGTTACATAGAAAGATGGAGTAATTTATACCAAGTCACATAGCTTTGTAAATAGCGAATCAGAATTTGAATACAGCCTGGTGCCAGAGTACCCATGTTCATCCATGACCCCATTTAGGTAGACCTTCTGGCATTTCGGTCCTTGTTCTCTGTGCCACTCTGTCTCCAGTTTGTTAGCTCTGTAATTTCTTTCATGTTTACAAATAAGGGGACTTAAAAATATTGGCTAACCACAGGTTCTTGTCCTAAAATGAAAAGCCTGAAAAAAATCACACACAAGGGCATTCACTGATAGCACTAACAAGACTAATTAAGAAAATGGGGGGGGGGAGTGTGTAGTTCAAGCCAATAAGTGTTCCATTTTAGAAATGAAGACCCTACTTAACTTTTCTGTTTAGTCTTTTTTTGTTTGTTTGCTTAGTCTTAATCACACCAGATAACACACCCATCTTTTCTTAAGACATGACTTTGGCTATTCTGAATCCACTATTTCTTCAAAGTTTCCTGTCATCTATTTGAAAGAAAAAAAATTATGGTATATTGATGATGCTCATGGAGGTTTGGGAGGTTATGTTTTATTGGTGATGGTAATGATGTTAACAATATCTTTTTTTTGTTAAACCATAGCTGTGTACATTAATGCAATTATGGGGTATAATGTGCTGGTTTTATATACAACTTGAAATAATTCCATCGAACTGGTTAACATAGTTTTTCTTAGTTATTGTGTTAGGACATTTATATTTTACACTTAGTAGATTTAATTTGTACCCTTGTAAATTGCACTGTAGGTGTGGTCCCACCAATTACCCTCCCTCTACTCATCCTCCGTCTTCCCCTCCCCTCCCTCTCCTCTTTCCTCTTCTTCTCGGGCTATAGTTGGGTTACAGCTTTCATATGAAAGTATGGTTGTTTGTAAATTGGTTTCATAGTAGGGCTGAGTACACTGGATACTTTTTCTTCCATTCTTGAGATACTTTGCTAAGAAGAATATGTTCCAGCTCCATCCATGGTAACAATATCTTGATTGGGAATTTCTTCCACATATGAGTAAGCTTATTTTCTAGAGCTTTGAAAATTAAAGCCTGCCTCAA
>CAUYON010174099.1:0-31384 GCA_963573935.1 Arctocebus calabarensis | reverse complement strand
AGCCCATTGAGCCACAGGTGCCAAGCCAAACCAGGCCTTTCTAACTTTGGATCACTTTGTAACACTTATTCTTTTCTCTGTCTATTCCAAGGACCACAAAATTTGTCCATTGGTCTTTTCCTTTTAAAGCTGTGACTAATTCAGGAGCCTTTGAATTTGAGTCCTTAAGCCCCCTCCCCAGTCTTTGGTTAAGTGTCCTTAGATTCTTTTATTTCCTAATTACTCTCTCCCCTGGGGTTGGACCAGAGCTGCCATCTCCCCTGGGAACATATGGTTCTGGGGTCCCAGGCTGAGGTGTCCTAACTGGGGACCCTCCCCCCATGCCTTCCCAAGTCCCAGGAAAGTCCCAGTTCATGAGAATGGGAACAAAGTTATTTGGTCTTGGCTAGGTCCCTTTGGCCTCATTGGCCCCTTCTCCTAAGTGGGTATTTCCAATTCCTACCTCTCTGGGTGGTGGCAGATTCTGTCACTGGCACACATCATGAGTCTTGCTCGAGATAGTGGGATTGCCATCACCATTACCCATCCTTGAAATTGAGTGTTCCCAGCTTCCTTTCAGAAGTGCCTTTCAGAACTGACTCTGGGTCAGGTAGTTAGAGGGAGATGGTCTCACCATCTTCTGAATCTCAGGCACTCTAAGGAGCTGTTGGCAGACTGTGTTCCCTTCCTAGGGTGGTCAGCTGGCCTGCAGGCCTCCCTGGCACTGGAGCCTCTGCTGCACCTTTGGACAGCCAGGTGCTGTGGAATGTGTGCCACCCCCACCCCTGGTGCTCTTGATCTCCATTTCCTGGTGCTTAGGCGGCAGGGCCAATTAGGAAGGGGAGGCAGATACAGGATTGGTCCACAGGTTCCCTTGCAGCCAGAGCTGGGTCTGCACAGAGGCAGCAGTAACAGTGGGGACAGTTCTGTGGGAGCTGCAATTAGGCCCTCTCTGAGCTGGGGAAGGGGCTGGGGGACTTCTGGGGAGTGGGTGGTGTTGAAAGCCTTGGAACAACACAGCAAAACAAGAAGCCAGGGGCGATGCCTGTGGCTCAGTGGATAGGGCACCAGCCCCATATACCGAGGGTGGTGAGTTTGAACCCAGCCCCAGCCAAACTGCAACAAAAAAATAGCCAGGCGTGTGGCAAGTGCCTGTAGTCCCGGCTACTCAGGAGGCTGAGGCAAGAGAATTGCCTAAGCCCAGGAGTTGAAGATTGCTGTGAGTTGTGACACCATGGCACTCTACCTAGAGCAATAAAGTGAGACTCTGTCTCAAAAAAAAAAAAAAAAAAAAAAGGCAATGCCTGTGGCTCAAAGAGTAGGGCGTTGGCCCCATATGCTGAGGGTGGTGGGTTCAAATTCAGCCCCAGCTAAAAAGACTTCAAAAAAAAGAAAAAAGAAGCCAGAGGTGATGGTGATGGTGCAGAGCTGGTGGAGGGAGAGCTACAGAGGTAGTTTTCTTTTTTTAATGGTTTCCTTTCTCATTTACAATTTCCCCTTCTTCCGTTTGCAGCCAGAGTCATAGTTTTCAAATGGTCGTTAAAAACTAGTGGTAGTCACTTCCGCTTTCTTGAAGTTGCTGAAAGTTGCAAAGAATGGGGGTGGCGGGTACATAGTGCCTGCCAAAGTGTTCTAGTGATCTGAGGAAAAGTGCTTAAGTCACGTAGATGAGCAGGTAGATGAGCAGGTAGCGTCTCTCTCCTGCTTTCCTGTTTTTAGTGCCATCATCCTCGGGATAGTGACTGTTTTCTGCCCATCCTACTCAAAGTATTGGGCTGTGGCCTTACCTGCAGACTGGAAGGAGCTCGTGCCTGCCCAGAGCCAGCTATATCAGGACTGCTTGCTTTAACTTGGCTCATTCTCAAAGCACCCTTCCACCACCTCCTTACCCCCGTGGGCTGTGTCCCCATTTCATAGATACGGAAGTAAAGCTCAGAGAAGTGAAAAGCCCATCCCAGGTTTGCCCAGTTAGAGAACAAAAGCCACCTCTCCTGATTCCCAGGGTTTCCAGCAAGTTCCATCAAGTTGAAAGATAGCTGCTGAGATTCAGGAATGGAGGCTGGAGTGGATTGAGAGCTTGTGGTGGGGGAAAGTGTTTCGCTCTTTTTTTCCCCTTTCTCCTGTACTTGTGCCTTAATTCTTTTTATACCCTGAGAACTGATGCTTACAGGGTTGAACTCCACACTCAGTTATATTGATCCTTGCAGCTTACTCTGATTTTCAGAGGAACTGCTTGAGGCTGACAGTTCAAGCGGCCACTTGGGTTTTTGGGGCTAGGGTTCATATGGAGGCCCTGGGACACTGTAATACCAGCTGGCATCTTTCTTCATCCGGCAACACCCCCTCCCCCCCCCCCCGCCGTTCTCGGGGAAGCAGCGGTAGGAAGGAAGCCTGACCTGTTCCCTTAAACAGGTGGTGAGATTTAGGGGTGGGGGCTGTAGCCTTTGCCACATAGCAGGGGTAGGAGTTTAGGGGTGGGGACTGTGGCCTGTACCCTTTAACTGGTGTCCTAGCAGTGATTGGGCAGCCTCAGCAGCAAGAACTTGTGACTCCTGTGAGAAACCAGAGTGTTTCCTCTTCTTACCTGTCTGGCTTTGCCTCTGGGCCCCTTCTCCAGATGGGACCCTGTTATCAAATGAGAATAGTAAGAATTCTTCACTATGTCATCCTGAGGTATGGAAACAGTGCCTGAAGGTGCAGGTGCTGACTTGGCCCTGCCCCTGCCTTGCCCCCACTGTGGAGGGGCTCACTTATCTTGCGGTGTTGGTAGTGAGGAGTGGTGGGGAGGGGTTGCCTGGGCAGGCTCTCTGAAAGGAGCTTTAGTGGCCCTACTCTGTCATGCTAGCTGGTGTCTCCTCAGGCCCAGGGTAGCTGGGACATAGTGCAAGGCCCGAGCCTGGCTCTGCCCTGATGGCCTGGCCAGCTTTTGTTTTTTTGGCCACAGTTCTTACTGAGATATAATTCATATGCAGCATGATGTATTCATTTAAAGTGTACAGTTTGACCAGGCGTGGTGGTTGTCACCTGTTGTCCCAGCACTTTGGGGCTCGGAGATGAGAGAATGACTTGAGCCCAGAAATTTTACACTACAGTGAGTTGTGGTCATACCACTGTACCTCCAGGTTGGGTGACAGAGCGAGACCCTGTGTCCAAAAAAAAGCATACAACTCAATGTTTCTTTTTTTTTTTTTTTTGCAGTTTTTGGCCGGGACCAGGTTTGAACCTGCCACCTCTAGTATATGGGGCCGGCATCCTACTGCTTGAGCAACTCAGTGGTTCTTAGTATATTCAGTATATTCAGATGTTGTGGAACTATCATGACAGCTGGTTTTAGAACTTTCTGTTAACACCCCACAAGGAAACTGTTCCCTTTTGGGAAATTGCTCTTAATCCCTAAGCTCCTAAAAACCTCAAATCTCCTTTTTGTCCCTGTGGATTTGCCTGTTATGGGAGTGTCACAGAAGTAGACACATGCAGTGTGTGGCCCCTCATGCCTGATGGCAGTCTCCCATGCAGAGAGAGGCCATGTACCCCTGTTGTCCCCGTCTGTCACTTGGCACAGCTGTAGGCCAGAGGTTGGCAGAATCAGCATTGATTCAGTCATTGCTCCTTGACATGACTCAGGTCCCAGGTACATCCCTATCTGGAAATTCGTCTCCTGCACACCTCTGGCTTCCCACCGATGGTGCGTGGTGAGTCACGTTTGTGGGCACAGGCACTTGGTTGGCCTATCACATTCCTCCATGAGATACGACTTTGGAAAGGGTCCCAGGAGGAGATCTAACATTTGGGCAAAAGAGGGGAGTTGCTATGTGCTTGAGGAGGCTGCAGAGTGAAGAGGGGACATGACTATGCATCCTGATGAAGCAGTGGCTCCTTGTCCTGCCCACAGTGCCTTCCCCAGTGATCGTGTATCTTTATCCACCGGTGATTTAGGGAGCCCCGGTGGGAACAATTTCACTAACCAGGATTTCAACCTCCTGCCTGGGCAGAGGCCTGGTTGAAACATGGCTGTCTTTTCGCTGGAATTTCCTCTCAGTAACATGGCCCCAGGTGCTCTAGTCAACCTAGCAAGGAAGATTTTGTTTGTTTTGAGACAGTCTCAAGCTGTCCCCCTGCGTAGAGTGCTGTGGCATCACAGCTCACAGCAACCTCCAACTCCTGAGCTTAAGCGATTCTCCTGCCTCAGCCTCCCAAGCAGCTGGGACTATAGGTGCCTGCCATAATGCCCGGCTTTTTTTTTTTTTTTTTTTTTTTTTGGTTGCAGCTATCATTGTTGCTTGGTGGGCCTGGGCTGGATTCAAACCCACCAGCTCAAGTGCATGTGGCTGGTGCCTTAGCCTCTTGAGCCATAGGTGCTGAGCCAGCAAGGAAGGTTTTAGAGCAGCGGTTCTCAATCAGTGGGTTGTGACCCCTTTGTAACAATGAAAATACATCCTGCATATCAGCTATTTACATTATGATTCATAATAGTAGCAAAATTACAGTTATAAAGTAGCACCAAAAATAATTTTATGGTTGGGGGGTTACCACAACATGAGGAACTGTATTTTTTTTTTTTTTTTTTTTTTTTGAGACAGAGCCTCAAGCTGTTGCTCTGGGTAGAGTGTCGTGGCATTAACAGCTCACAGCAATCTCCAATTCCTGGGCTCAAGCGAGTCTCCTGCCTCTGCCTCCCAAGTAGCTGGGACTACAGGTGCCCGCCACAACACCGGGCTATTTTTGTTTGGGTTGCAGCCTTCATTGTTGGTTGGCGGGCCCAGGCTGGATTCGAACCCGCCAGCTCAGGTGTACGTGGCTGGCGCCTTAGCCCGCTGAGCCACAGGTGCTGAGCCATGAGGAACTGTATTAAAGGGTCATGGCATTAGGAAGATTGAGAACCACTGTTTTTTTGTTTTTTTTTTTTTTTGTAGAGACAGAGTCTCACTTTATCACCCTTGGTAGAGTGCTGTGACGTCACACAGCTCACAGCAACCTCCAACTACTGGGCCTAAGCAATTCCCTTGCCTCAGCCTCCTGAGTAGCTGGGACTATAGGCGCCCACCACAACGCCCAGCTATTTTTCTGTTTTTGCAGTCCGACCGAGGCCAGGTTTGAACCCTCCACCTTCGATATATGGGGCTAGTGCTCTACTCAATGAGCCACAGGCACTGCCCGAGTACCCTTTTTTTTTTTTTTTGAGACAGAGCCTCAAACTGTAACCCTGGATAGAGTGCTGTAGCATAACAGCTCACAGCAACCCCCAATTCCTAGGCTCAAGTGAGTCTCCTGCCTCCGTCTCCGAAGTAGCTGGGACTACAGGTGCTCGCCACAACGGCCTAGCCATTTTTTTGTTGCAGCCATCGTTGTTGTTTGGCAGGTCTGGGCTGGATTTGAACCCGCCAGCTCAGGTGTACGTGGCTGGCGCCTCAGCCCGTTGAGCCACAGGTGCTGAGCCCCGAGAACCATTTTTAGAGGAAGTGCTGTACAGCTGTCTGGAGCTGTTTGTTTAGCTTGTGTGTATGGCACATTGCTGCTGTGTCCTAGAGATGCCTCTAGACAACAGTGAGTGCTGCGCAGGTTGGAGTACAACATGTGACTGGGTGAAACCCCAGAGGATGCAAAGAAGCCAGTTGTTAGGACAGTGTTGCTGAGGTGGGCCCAAGTTCTGTGTGTTCTGGAAACTGAAGGCCTATGCATGGTCAGGCGCGTGCGGTGCAGGTTTCCCAGTGTTGAGGAGAACAGGAGGCAGGGAGACTATGTGGGGCTCTGTGTGCCAATCATGCAGGTGGAGGGGGTAGGACCAGGATAGGTTTGCGGGGGTCTGCAGTGCCCTAAGGAAGCCCCCAGGTTTCTGGTGGTGCTGTGTTGCGGAGAGTTCAGGCCTCACAATGGGCCTAGGGCTGTGCTGTCACAGCTGAGTGTCGAGGGGCCCAAGGACTGCAGCCTTCTACCTCCATCCACAGGGATCTGTTGAGGAAGCTCCAGGTGTCAGGGACAAGGTCCAGCTTAGTGTCCAGCCAAGGACTTTGAAGATCAGAAAGAAAAAAGCTCCTTCCAGGGCTGCTCCCTTAGGCAGAGTACATACTGGGGCAGTGAGGCTCAAGCATCTTCATTTTGTAGGTGTCCGAGGGTGCCTTCCACACAGGCCTGTATAGGAGACAAGGGCTCCTCACTCCCAGAATTCACCTTTCAGGGTCTGAGAGCCAGTTTGGGTGCTCACCTATCCCGGATCTGGGTCAGGGCAGCTTACCTCAGGTGCCTCAGTTTCTTCTCAGTAACATGGGACCAGCAGTTCCTTTGTGTGGGGTTGTTAGGAGATGCAGTGGAAGTGATAACTGTGAGGTCCTTACAAGAGGGGTCAGCACAGAGGGAGTGCTGGGGCAGCTGATGGTGGCATTGTCTGATGCGTCCAGGGAATGCCCTATCTATCCAGCCCTGTGCCTTGGGCAGCCCCAGGAGCAAAGGGAAACTGGGGGGCACTCAGGAAGGTGGAATTGGGCATGGCCTTCCTGGGCACAGGGGTCAGCTGGTGTGGAGGTCAGTGATTGAGCTGAAAGGATGGAGGTAGTCACAAAAGCTGAGATGTAGTTTCAGGGGGAGGCTGAGTGTGGGCAGGGGATGGGCCTTGGGACCGTGAATATGAAGACCAGGGGAGCCATTGCAGGGCTCTTATCTAGAATGAACACTAGGTGCTTGGGTTTGTGCACGAGGGAGAGTTACTGGGAATAACAGGTGGGTGAGGGCACCAGGTGAGTTACTGCTTGCTGTGACTAGGAGCCCGGAGGCCCCAGAGGTCCCCCCAGCCCCTGGCCTCAGGCTTGAAGTCTGTTTACCACTGTTTCCTATCCTCCTCACCCTCATGGCTATTGTTGGTTGCAGACCTACTTCCGCCACTCCACCTTCGGTTATCTTTGGCCAGGTTTAAAGACCAATGGTGCTTCCCACCAGGCTTTTCAATGTAGTCACTGAGACAGGTAGGCATCCAGGAAGTGTGGTCTTGGCTGTGCGGACCTGAGCTGAGCCTTGGGGTGGTCACTTTGGCAAGTAGAGGAGGCTGAGCAAGGTGAGGGAGGCTTCTTGTCACCATAGCATCTTAACAGGGACGCAGGCTTAGGTACTGTATCAGCCCAGGCTGCTTTCCTGGGCTTTGGCATCTCCGCTGGCCTGGTGCTTCATCTGTGGAGGGGGTCTGGGCCCTGGAGTGGCTGGTGGATGCTAAGGTGGCAGATCAGGGATTCAGATGGTGAAAGGGATAGCTAGACCCTGGAGGAGAAGGCTGGGCAGAGAAGGTGTAGAAGAAGGGTGTTGTAGGAGAGGAATTAGCATCTGTGTGTCTAGAAAGTGGTGGTGAGGGCTGTGGAAGAGGCACCGACCTCTCATGCCCTGCTCCATTCTGTGTCCTCAAGTGGTGACTTGGGAATGATAGTGCCTCTACTCAGGCGGTCATGCTGTTGCCAGGTGACAGGTGATGACCATAGCTCCAGTCAGCCCCTTGCTGGTGTGAGAGCACCATAAGCACTGTCTTTGGGGACTAGATAGTGTGAAGTACCCCAGAATCACCCGATTTGCCTGGGCTTCAGTCGCCCCTCGCGCTGTATAGTGAGATGATGGTGGCTTTCTTGAGCGGTTGTGCTTTTGGATGTCACGTGCACAGCACACGTGCAGAGCCAGGAGCACTGGAGCCTGGCAGCACAGTCTGGGTGCAGTGTGGCGATGCCCACATAGTCAGCATAGTGTGTGCTGCTTTGACTGCCCGCCACTTAATGTGTGCACTAGGGGCCAGAGTCAGGGCCTTGCGTCGGCAGCCCACTTTGTTCTTCCCTGGCAGAGATGGCTTATCCCATTCTGGGTTCCTTCGGGCCCTGGTCAGTGGCTATTCTGGGAGCACCCTCGGCAACTTTTCCTCTTCCTTGTCCCAGGCCCTGGTGCTGGGTGGAGAGAGGGTGTTTGGGGTGTGTTTGTGTGTAAATGGTGTCCAAGCAACAGCCACAGCCTGGAGACAGCACAGACTTCCTCTCTTCCCCCACCCTCCACCCCAGCCACCCACGCAGCTCTGGGTGACTTGCTGGGCTGGGCAGCTATCGTGTACTGGATGTCATGGGGGATCTGAGTTTGTTCAGCAAGTATGGAGTGAAGTGAATCTGAACCCAGTGGTTCAGGAACGTCCTTGCCCAGATGTGGGGACAGTGGACAAAGGCCTTGGGGGGCAGGCCCGAGGCTACTCTATGCATATGTCTAGCCTCTTCTTGCAGGCCCTATGCAGTCCACACCAGGGGACTTTACCAGGCCTGAGACTGAGGGGTGGACAGGACAGTTGACCTTGGGTGTGAGGTGATCCCCTGGACCACAGGGTAGGCGGCATGGAGGCTAGAGATGGGGATGCTAGGGGACCTGGGGTGGGTGAGTGCCTTGAGTGTACATGATGGAAGTGCTGAGCCTGGGCATAGGGCCAGGTCTCAGGGAGAGGCTGCTCCTGAGCTGGGTGGCTGGTGCCTCACTCAGCAGGACCTCCCTGGACATGTCTGACATGGCACTGCTTGTGTCCTGGGCCCGCAGGGCGCCATGTTTTGGAAGTTTGACCTGCATACAAGCTCGCACCTGGACACGCTGCTGGAGCGGGAGGACCTTAGCCTGCCCGAGCTGCTGGATGAGGAGGACGTCCTGCAGGAGTGCAAGGTGGTCAACCGCAAGCTGCTGGACTTCCTGCTGCAGCCGCCCCACCTGCAGGCCATGGTGGCCTGGGTGACCCAGGAGCCACCTGCCAGTGGTGAGGAGAGGCTGCGCTACAAGTGAGTCCCTGCCCCGCACCCTATTCCCTGGCTTCTGGGTATCTCACTCACTTTCACTAGGTCACTAGGAATGCGTTGCGGAGGCACCTGGCATCAGAGCTCCACATTGGTGGTGCATACCTGGGGGCAGACTAGGCCTGGACTCAGACCCCTTCAGGATGCCATTTTATGTGTGTGTGTGTATATATATATATATGTATATGTGTATATATATATATATATATATATGTTTGTTTTCTATTTTTTTAGAGACAGAGTTGTTGCCCTCAGTAGAGTGCTATGGCACCATAGCTCACAGCAACCTCCAGCTCTTGGGCTTAGGTGCTTCTCTTGCCTCAGCCTCCCGAGTAGCTGGGACTACAGGCGCACTGCAACGCCTAGCTATTTTTTGTTGCTGTTTGGCTGGGGCTGGGTTCGAACTCACCACCTTCGGTATATGGGGCCAGCACCCTACTCACTGAGCCACAGGCGCTATCCTCTTTTTTTTAATCAAGACAGAATTTCACTGTTGTTGACCAGGGTAGAGTGCTGTGGCATCATAGCTCAGAGAAACCTCTTAGACCCAAGTGATCCTCTTATCTCGGCCTCCCAAGTAGCTGGGACTATAAGCGCCCACCACAATGTCCAGCTAGTTTTTCTATTTTCAGTAAAGACAGAGTCTCACTCTTGCTTTGGTTGGTCTTGAATTCCTGAGTTTAAGCAGTCTAGCCGCCTTGGCCTCCTAGAGTGCTGGGATTACAGGCGTGAGCCGCTGTGCCCAGCCTAGGCTGCCAAGCTTTTTGTTAAGGAATTTCCCGAAGTACTAGCAGAAGGATTAGAGTGAATTCCATGACCCACCACCAGCCTTAACAACCAGCAGTGTTTTGTTTATCTTGTTTCATCTAATGGGCTTCACCTTTTCTCCCTAATGATTTTTAATTTCAATTGTAATCTATTGGGATGACTGTGGAATTGCAGGCGGCTGTGAGAAGTAACAGAGATCCTAAGTACACTTTGTCTAGTGTTCTCCTGGTGGTGACATTTTGTAAAACTACCAGGGCATCGGCATCCAGGGTGCTGATGTCACTACCATCGGCCTGCTGAAAGTAGGTTTCCTGGTTTGCACTCTCCATGCAAGCCTGTAAATGCTGAGTTATTGCCTTCACGGGTTTGCATATAGGCAACACCAGTGCCAGGCTGAGCACTTCCATAACCCAGGGACCCACATGTGCCTCCCTTCCATACCAGCCCTGACCCTTGGCAGCTACTAATTTGTTCTCCATTTATAGTTTTGTTATTTGGAGATGCTATAAAATGAATCAAGTAAATGGTAACCTTTGGGGATTAGTTTTTTCCTCAGCATGATTTTTTGGAGATTGGGCTAAACTTTTGCATGAAAAGATCATTGGGTTTTTTTTTTTCTTTCATTAAGATGAAGTAGCTAGGTGCCACCAAGACCAGCTTCAGCTCGCTTGTGTCTCCAGCCCTGAGCACTCACCCTGGTGCTGTGGGATGACTTGTAGGGCTCCTGGAGAGGGTTAAAATGGATCTCTCACTCCAGGCAGCGTGGTCTTCACTTGTGGTTCTTTGTCTCTCATATCTGCTCACCTGTGCTCCCCGGGGTGCCTGGCCAGCCCCTGCCCTGGGATAGATCTGTGCACAAGCCACCCCTTGCTGCCTGCTGCTCCCTATATGGTGAGGGAGGTATGCTCTGGGCGCTGGCCTCATAGAGGGCAGGGCTCTGTCAGTGATTCAGGGCTTATCTCCCCTGGTCTCTCCGTCACTTCCTGGACCTTTGCAAGAAACTCCTGTTGGCCTCCTGGTTTACTGGTGCTGGGCTTTTGACCTGCAAGGTGTTCCTGTTGCTGCTCCCCTGGAGGCCTTGAGCCTGTCAGGCAGGGCCAGGGCTGCTCCTCTGCTTGTCACTTTGCCCCTTGTAAAATGGGAACTCCAGGGAGTGGCCTCTAGCTGGAGCAGGGCCTAGCAGGTCCCCTGCTGCAACTGAAAGCACCTCTGGCAGGGGTCAGCAGTGTTTCTTGTGGCTCCCTGCATTTGCTATGGCATGGCACCCAACCCTTCTCTTTCTCCTCTGTTCTGATCTCTGCCAGAGCCTTTATTCTGCTGGTCTGCCTTTGCTCGACCAGCATCCAGTGGGTCATGGACTGGGCTCTCATGCACAGCATAGCAGGAGGATGCTCAGGGAGCCTTCATTGTGACATTTGTGCCCTCTGGCCCGTTGGGACTGTGCCCGTCCCCAGGGAGACACTTTCCATGAGAGAGGCAACTGTGTGGGTCCCCTACAGTCAGATCTGGAGCAGATTGTGGTCCCATAGGGCCTTTCGTGGCATCCTGGGCAGGGTGGCTCTTGTCTTGGGGGCCATAGGGCAGCATGTGGGTGTTTAGGGAGGAGATGAGGTTCGAAGTTGAGAAAAGTCACCGGGGTGGGAATGGGAAGCTCAGGTGGCCCAGGAGAGCAGCCTGAGTTGGGTAGCCATGTGGGCTGCCCTGAAAGACGTCAGGGAAGCAGAGAGGATATGCATTGTTAGTGGAGGGATCAGAAAATGCTAGAGCTTCAGGCCCAGGGATAGTTCTTGGCGTGGTGGGGAGCACAGGGAAGGGTGGCTGGGTGTGGAGGGATATGGGGGGGACTGCCCAGTGCCCTCATTTCTCTGGCCCCATCTTCTGCTCCTACTGTGCTTCATCCCCTTTCTGGACACCCCCTACTTTCCCCCAGATATCCCAGCGTGGCCTGTGAGATCCTGACCTCCGATGTGCCGCAGATCAACGATGCCTTGGGTGCTGATGAGTCGCTCCTGAACCGACTCTACGGCTTCCTGCAGAGCAGTGGCAGCCTCAATCCACTGCTTGCCAGCTTCTTCAGCAAGGTTATGGGCATCCTCATCAACCGCAAGACAGACCAGGTACCCTGGCCCTCCTGGCCGGTGCCCGTGGTGGTGGGTGTGGGCTGGGCATCTGTGCGTGACATGGTCTGTGGTTTTGTGTCTGCAGCTTGTGTCCTTCCTGCGGAAGAAGGACGACTTTGTGGACCTGCTGCTGCAGCACATTGGCACCTCAGCCATCATGGACCTCCTGCTGCGCCTACTCACCTGTGTGGAGCGGCCCCAGCTGCGGCAGGATGTTGTCAATGTGAGTGGCACTTTCTGGGTGGGGGTGTGGGATGGGGTGGTGACAGAGTCCTGCAGGGCAGGGAGTGGTGACAGAGCCCCACCTTCCTGCTCTCAGTGGCTGAATGAGGAGAAGATTGTCCAGCGACTGATTGAGCAGATCCATCCATCGAAGGATGACAATGTGAGTGTCGTTGTTTCTGTAGCTCTCCCCTGCAAGTCTGTTCCTCATGCCCACCCTCTCCCTTTTCAAGAGAAATGGTGAAAAAAGGGAGTTTCGAGAACCAAGTGTGTTTACACCCTCTAAGAAAAGGAACTTGGCACGTGATCATTTGAGGGGAGAGGTCTCCCCATCATTGTCAATGACCCTGGGCCTCACTTCCCACCCTGCCTGCCTGGGCCTGTGCTGGCAGCTGGGCTTGATGGCTCTTTCCCCATCTCCCCTGCCTGGTTGACCCACTGCTTGTCCACTCACCAGAAGCCCTGCTATTGAGAGCCCCAAGTAGCTGAGTCCTTGTGTTCCCCTGGTCACTAGTCTCCTCAGGCCCTGAGGCCATAGCAGCAGCGTGTCCTAGTCCCATTCTCAGTCTCTAGGACGTTCATGGGCTTACAGAGCAGAGACAGGGCTCAGGGATCCCAGGCTGGGCCCATTCCTGGGAGGTGATGTCTGTTCAGGTCACAGCATGGAGTGGGGATCTACCAGGCCCCCTCAGGTCTAGGAGCCACATGGCCATGGCCTTGCAGCTGCCTGTGAGGGTGGACTCAGCTCTTCTTTCATTTTTCTTCTGTCCTTTTGTGTCACCTTTATTGAGAGGGAAATTACATAGCACACGACACCCACCTAAGTTAATAATTCAGTGCCTTTTAGTGCATTCACAGCATTATATAATTATCACCATTTTGAATTTAGAATAGTTTTCTCTCTCTCTCTTTTTTTTTTTTTTAGAGACAGAGTTTTATCATGTCACCCTCGGTAGAGTGCTGTGGCATCACAGCTCACAGCAACCTCCAGCTCTTGGGCTTAGGCGATTCTCTTGCCTTAGCCTTCCAAGTAGCTGACTACAGGCGCCTGCCATAATGCCCGTATATTTTTTGTTGTAGTTTGGCCGGGGCCGGGTTTGAACCTGCCACCCTCCCTCGGTTTATGGGGCCAGGCCCTACTCACTGAGCCACAGGCACTGCCCAATTTAGAATATTTTTTATCAATCTAAAAAAACAAGCCCTGTGACTGGACACCATGGTTCATGCCTTTAATCTCAGCACTCTGAGAGGCTGAGACAGGAGAGTTTTTTGAGCCCAGGAGCTCTAGACTAGCCTGGCAAGACCCCTTCTTTATGAAAAATAAAGTAGCCAGGAGGTGGCGCTTGTGGCTCAAAGAGTAGGGCACCAGCCCCATATACCAGGGGGTGATGGGTTCAAACCCGCCCCTGGCCAAAAACTGCAAAAAAAAAAAGTAGCCAGGCGTTGTGGTGGGCACCTGTAGTTCCAGCTACTCAGGAAGCTAAGGCAGGAGGATCACCTGAGCCCAGGAGTTTGAGGTTGCTGCAAACTATAATGACAACACTGACCTCTGGGCAACACAGTGGCAATCCCCAGATAACTCTGTTCCCATGTCTGCCTGTTCTGGAAGTCCACATCAGCGAGACCACAGGATCTTCTTCATCTAGTCCTTTCCCTCAGCATGATGTGTTTGAGGCACAAACTCATGTGCTTGTGTGTGTCTGCTTTGCTACTTCTTGTGTCTGAGTATATCCATTTGTCCACTCAGCAGTCAAGTGATGTTATCCTGCTTGGATAGCCTTCTGCAAACCTGGGTGTGCAGGTCTCGTGTGCATGTCTCTCCTCTGGGAGTTCTTCCCTCTCTCCCAGCTGTCCCCTCTGGCGTCTGGTGCCTCTGTGTGACTGTCTTTCTCTTCTTAAGGGGTTGGGGATGAAGGGTCAGTGTGTGGGGTCCAGTGCTTGGCTGTGGAGGGCCCAAGTGGCCCCAGCGGGGTCCTTACCTCTTCTTCCCCAGCAACATTCCAATGCATCCCAGTCCCTGTGCGACATCATCCGCCTGAGCCGTGAGCAGATGGTCCAGGTTCAGGACAGCCCGGAGCCCGACCAGCTGCTGGCCACCTTGGAGAAGTGCGTGGTTGGGGCAGGTAGGGCCGAGAACGGGGTGTGTCCTGGGACTCCCGGTCTGGGCCCTCACCCTGCCCCCACCCCCCAGGCAGGAGACAGTCGAGCAGCTCCTGAGCAACATGTTCGAGGGGGAGCGGAGCCCCTCTGTCCTCGTCAGCGGGATCCAGGTGCTGCTGACCCTTCTGGAGCCCAGGAGGCCCAGGTGAGGGATTCATAGGAGTTGGGTGAGACTCTGCAACCCTCAGCCTCAGGCATCGTGTCCCTCATGCAGAGTGCCCAGCCATCTCACCACCTGGTGGCTGGTGTGTTCTTTTACACAGCAGTCAGCACGGTGGGAAAAGAGACTATTCTGTCATGTAGACAAGTGATCACACGGAGGCCACAGCTGGGATGGGACTGGGACCCTAAGTGTACAGTCAGAGGCAGCTGAACCGGCCTCACTGTGCAAGGCATTTAGTCCCACAAACCCTAGCCAGGACCCCGTAAGGGATTGCAGATGCTGCCACTGGGCCAGCTCCCTGCCTCCCTCCAGCCAGACTTGCTCTTTACTGCCCACTGGCCTGGCCTGTCCAGAGGGCGTCTGTCCAGAGGGCCCCAGGCCAGAGTGGTGCCAGGGTCATGCCTTCATTCCTCTAGCCATGCTCCTCCTCCTCTCATGCAGGGCACAGGCCACAGGCCACCTGGGCTCACTCTGTCCTCAACTCTACCCTGCTGCAGGTCTGAGTCCATGACCATGAACAACTTCTTCAGCAGTGTGGATGGGCAGCTGGAGCTCCTGGCCCAGGGGGCCCTGGACTGCACTATATCCAGTGTGGGTGCCCTGCATGCCCTGCGTCCACGGCTCAGCTACTTCCACCAGCTCTTACTTCAGCCACCCAAGGTTGGGGCCATGGTCCTGGGGGAGGTGTGTGCAGCAGGGAGGGGGGCCCTTGGGAACCAAAATTCCCTGTACCTGCAGCTGGAGCCTCTGCAGATGACATGGGGCAGCCTGGACCCTCCGCTGGGCAATACACGGCTGCATGTGGTCAAGCTCCTAGCCAGTGCCCTGAGTGCCAATGACGCTGCCCTGACACAAGAGCTCCTGGCACTGGATGTGCCCAACACCATGCTGGTATGGGGCAGGTGGGAAGACTAGAAGTGGTGGGGGCTGGGCAGGGGGCCTCTTTGGTGACAGCCTGTGTCCCCTCCAGGACCTGTTCTTCCACTATGTCTTCAACAACTTCCTACACGCCCAAGTGGAGAGCTGTGTGAGTGCCATGCTGAGCTCAGGGCCCCCTCCTGACAGTAGCCCTGAGATGCCCATGGAGAACCCTGTCGTGAAACACGTGAGCTGGAACTCCCTGACCCCTCCTGCTGGGTCTCATCTCTGGGGGCTGCCCTCCCCAGAGGCTTTCCTCTCACCCCTTCCTCAGTGTGTGCTGGGCTGGGCTGGAGAGGTGAGGCAGGAAGGGCCTGTGAGCAGCTGAGAGGCTATGAGGCCGGGCGTCCACATGTGTTTGTGTGTGTCCATGCATGTGCTTGTGTGTATACTGTGTGCTCCTTGCAGAGATACCAGAATTTTAGTTGGGCAGGCTTTGGAGGTGGGGATCCAGCCTTTCTGCCCCCTCCTAGTGTGTGGATGGGCCTGGTAGGCACCTGTTGGAAGGGGACCGTGATGCAGGTTGAGCTCCCTGTGTACAGCCTCTCAAGATTGCTCCATCCTGTCTCCTTAGCTGCTACAGAGATGTCGCCTGGTGGAGCGGATCCTGACATCCTGGGAGGAGAATGACCGTGTTCAGTGAGTACCTGCTGCCTTTGTGCCTAGGGTGGGTGGGGCGGCCCTGGTGCCCTGCCTGGTGCACAGCTGTGGCCTTCACTCTTGCGCAGGTCTGGGGGGGGCCCTCGGAAGGGCTACATGGGCCACTTGACAAGAGTGGCCAACGCCTTGGTGCAGAGTGCAGAGAAGGGGCCCAACGCGGAGCAGCTGGGGCAGCTGCTGAAGGGTGAGGGCAGGGCTCACCTGGGGAAACTGGGAGTAGGGTGGGAGGCTGGGGCGCATCATATCCTCACTCCTCCCTATCTGAGCAGAGCTGCCCAGTGAACAGCAGGAGCAGTGGGAGGCATTCGTGGCAGGACCCCTGGCAGAAACCAACAAGAAGAACATGGTGGACCTGGTGAGGCCCAGCCTGTCCTGCTCTCTCTTGCCTCTCTACCCCCACCTTCCCTTCCCACTTCCCATCCTGGTCTCAGCCACCACCTCCTCAGTTCTGCCTGCCCCACCCTCATCTGGGGTCTCCTTACTGGGGACTCTGACAGGTCCTAACACCTCCAACCCACAGGTGAATACCCACCACCTGCACTCCTCAAGTGATGATGAGGATGACAGACTCAAGGAGTTCAACTTCCCTGAGGAGGCTGTGCTGCAGCAGGTGGGCCTGGGGCAGTGCTGGGGATGGGGGTGAGGCAGCCTGCCCTGCTTCCACCAACCCTGGCCTCTGTCCCACAGGCCTTCATGGACTTCCAGATGCAGCGCATGACCTCAGCCTTCATCGACCACTTTGGCTTCAATGATGAGGAGTTTGGGGAGCAAGAGGAGAGTGTAAAGTGAGTGTCTCTAAGGCCAGGGTTGTGTCCTGCTTATGTTGGCCAATGTGCCCATGTGCCAAGCACAGTCATTCCCCTACTGGGCATATCCAGTCTGGAGCCTGATGTGGAGCCTGGGCATACTGTGTCCCCTGCAGTGAAGGCACAGATGTCTCCAGGGTTCGAGAGGCAGAGTAGTTACTCAGCCCTGGCCAAGAGTGCATGGTGGAGTGGGGGTGCCCTGCAGGTCCTGGCACAGGGACTATGGGCACAGAGCTGGCCACCGTGTGTGTCCCTGGGTGGGCGGGTCTGCTGAGCACAAGGTTCCACCTCTCCTCCCCACTGGAGGCCTTTGGGAAATGAGATTTTTTTCATCCACTAATTCTATTTGTTTTTATTTGTTGGGCAAACCACATTTTACCATCAGTCCTATCTGGGATCTGTGATGGTGAAGTTTTGTTTTCTGGGTTTCTTGCTGTAAGCGTCTTTTGCTTTTACAATTAGAGAAAAACTTAAAATTTACCAGCATTTTGTAAATTAATTGCATGAGCAACCTGTGGCAGCAGGCTGGCGGCAAAGGGAAGGCAGACTGGGGTCTGGGTGAGAGGTCAGCGGAGGGCAGTGGAGTAGCCAGTAGGGCTATGGCAGGGCTCATGAGGGCTAGTTACAGGTGGACACGGCTCTTCAACCTCTGCTGCCAGCCACCCCTGAGCAGGGGCAGGTGGTATGTGTGGTCTCTGTCAGTACCAAGGTGGGGTTCTGGAACATAACACTGTGAGACAGGGAGTGGTGGGCCCTGCCCTGAGCTTTGAGGATGTGCTTGGTGGAGCAGTGCGGGAACTGCTGTACTGTTGAAGAGTAAGTCCACAGTGTCTCTGGGAAGAGTGAAAGAATGCTGCCACTGGAGAACGGAGCACAGAGGCTGCCCATATTGGGACCCTGGAGGGGTGCTGGCATAGGTGGCCAGGTGGATACAGGCCAGAGGCAGGGAGCATGGGGTCCCTGGCCGCATCTGCTCCGGGTGCCTCTCGGGTACCAGTCCACAGTGTGCCAAGACCAGCTATGGCTGCAGAGCTCCTGGGCCCACTTATAACTGGGAGGCTGTGGTGTCTGCGTAGGTGTAAATGTGAGACCCACGTCGGCTGCTTCTGTTGGGCAGCATGGGTCATTCAGGGCTGTAGACACTGCCTTGTGAGGCTGGCCTGTCATATGCTCAGAGTCAGCAGTCAGAAATTGTGAGCTGTCCATTTTCTGTTGATCTTTGTGACAGAATGTCTCCCAAAGGTGAGACTATGATCCCTTAACACGTGAGATAGTGTGGTTCCCTGTGTAGGTATAATGTGCCTTACCACTTTACTGGAGAGAGACCAGCACTTCGGTAGAACAAGTGAGCAGAGGCTGAGAGGAAAACAAGGAGATGGTGGGAGTAAGAACTGACAAGGTTTGGTTTTGACTAAGTGTGTGGATAGTTAAAATGTGTGGTATTTAATTTCTTACTCCAGGAATTGCAGTTCTGTTTGGCTGTTTGAAAGAGAATTGAGCCAAGGTGTGTGGTGGTGGTTGCCCAGGGCACTGTGGTGGTGATGGGGAAGTTGGAAGTGAGTCTTGGTGGCCCGTGTCTGTATGTGCAGTGCTCTGGGGACAAGCTGTGTGAGCTTAGCATTGAGCACTTTGTGTGGGCTCTGCCCTGAGCCAGGGCTGGTACCCTGGCAGGAGGATTTTGTTTTTAAGTTCTGAAAATGATTCTTTTGCCCATAATTTTGGATTTCAGTCACAGACTGTAGGTGCCTTGAGGTTATGGAAGGCATTTGGTTGTGCTGCAGCTTCGCTCCTGTGAGTTTTCGTTGACCCAGTAAGCCATCTGAGCATTCAAGGGGTCTTGTCAGCTGTGTTCCCGGGGGCAGTGCTCTGCCAGCCCACCACACTGTCACCAGTGCTGCTTGCTTTCATTAGAAATGAGAGGACAGGCTCGGCGCCTGTGGCTCAATGGGCTAAGGCGCCAGCCAGGTACACCTGAGCTGGCGGGTTCGATTCCATCCCAGGCCCGCCAAACAATGACAGCTGCAACCAAAAAATGGCCGGGCGTTGTGGCGGGCGCCTGTAGTCCCAGCTACTTGGGAGGCAGAGGCAGGAGACTTGCTTGAGCCCAGGAGTTGGAGGTTGCTGTGAGCTGTGATGCCATGGCTCTCTATTCAGGGTGACAGCTTGAGACTCTGTCTCAAAAAAAAAGAAATGAGAGGACAACAGCCACAAATCAGCACTGCCTGGCATGGGCAAGTGTAAAGGAGTAATCTGTATTTTTCTTTGATTCCTACTTGAGTTGCACGTGGCTGCTGGTACAGTTGGAGGCCTGGTACATTATGGGGCAGAATAGGTGCTGACTGGTGTTGGGTGGAGTTATTTTTGCAGTGTCCTGTGTCGTATGAAGTTGTATGACATAGCCATGAGCACTGGAGTGGCGTAGCCTGAACCACTGCTCCTAAGACAGAGTGTGCACAATATGTAAACATGTTACATAGACAGTCACATCTAGCACATACGTAACACCTCACATAGATGACCACCCAGGCACGTGCCTCTGGCTCAACGGGCTAAGGTGCCAGCCACGTACACCTGGGCTGGCGGGTTCGAATCCAGCCTGGGCCTGCCAAACAACAATGATGGCTGCAACCAGGTGACAGCTTGAGTCTCTGTCTCAAAAAATAAACACCTCACATAGATGACTACATCGGATGCATATGTAAACACTTCATATAGATGACTATGTCAGGCACATATGTAAATAACCTCCATAGATGACTATATAGGGTGGGTATCTAAACACCTCACAAAGATGACCACGTCAAACAGGTATCTAAACCTCACATAGGGCAGCGCCCGTAGCTCAGTGGGTAGGGCAACGACCACATACACCAAGGGTGGCAAGTTCGAGCCTGGCCTGGGCCTACTAAACTACAGTGACAACAGTGACACCTGCAATAAAAAAATAGCCAGGCGTTGTGGTGGGTGCCTGTAGTCCCAGCTACTTGGGAGGCTGAGGCAAGAGAATCGCTTAAGCCCAAGAGTTTGAGGTTGTTGTGAGCTGTGATCCCACAGCACTCTACCCAGGGCAACATAATAAGACTCTGTCTCAAAAAAAAAAATAAATAAGCCTCACATAGATCACCATGTCACGCACATATGTAAACACTTCACATAGATGATTGTATCAGGCACATATGTAAACACTGCACGTAGGTAAGCACATATATGACCATCTCACATAGATGACCACACCAGGTGCGTACGTGAACATCTCAAATACATGATCATATCAAGTCCTTCAAAACCCTTGTTGAGGTAGGCTGTTTCGTTGGCTTTACAACTGTAGAAAGGAGGCTTGGAAATGCCAAGTGACTGCTGAGGCCACTGCAGCACAGAAGTCAGAGTGGAGTACAGACCACTCTGTGGGTTCTTTAGGAGGCTGTAGGGCAAAGTATGTCTTCTGTGGCAGCTCTACAGATATCCACAGGCAACCCTCAATGCTGCAGGTATTGACTCTGGGTGACAGGCATTTTAGGGAGTACGTGAGTTATCAGACATTGAAACTGTGAGTTGTGAAAGGCAGCTGAGTGTCAAGTGGGCAAGGGACAGAAGAATGCCCCCTCACTGCCCCTCTGCCTTCTCTCCTAGTGCACCCTTTGACAAGACAGCCAATATCACCTTCTCCCTCAATGCGGACGATGAGAACGTGAGTGCTGTCCCTTCCTGTGGTTGTGTGGCTGGAGGCCTGGGGGCTGCAGGCAGTGCAGCCCACCCTCTCATCTCCACTCCCTGCAGCCCAACGCCAACCTGCTGGAGATATGCTACAAGGACCGCATCCAGCAGTTTGACGATGATGAAGAAGAGGAGGATGAGGGGGAGGGCCCAGGCTCAGGGGAGTCCGATGGAGAGGACAGTGCCTGGCAGAACAGCCAGCTGGCAAGGGGGGCCTGCCTGGGCCAGCCCCCTGGTGTCCGGTGAGTCCCCCAGGCTCTTCTTTCAAGCATCCACTACACAAAAGGGCTGACCCAGGCTGAAGTGAAGGGAAAAGCCAGATGTGTTGGCATGTGTCTTAGTTGGGGGGCTTTCGATTTCCAGCAATAGAAATCTCACTCAAATGCACTAAGCCACAGAAAGGAAAGGGCAAGCACTGTCAGTGGCTGGAAAAATAGGCAGGTCCTTCAAATGATGTTGGGTGTAGGTTCATCACAGCGGTTCTCAACTTGTGAGTTGAGACCCCTTTGGGGGTTGAACGACCCTTTCACAGGGGTCACCTAAATACATCCTGCATATCAGATATTTACATTACAATTCATAACAGTAGCAACATTATAGTTAGGAAGTAGCAACGAAAATAATTTTATGGTTGGGAGTCACCACAACATGCGGAACTGTATTAAAGGGTCATGGCATTAAGAAGGTTGAGAACCACTGATCTAAAATATTCCTTGCCTCCTTCCCTCCCCTGTCCTCCCCCTCTACTCCATGTGTCAACACTTAATGCACATTTCCACAAATGGGTAGAACAGTCCCAAGCAGTTTTTCCCCTAATTCCCATAAAATGAGCAATGACGATGTCCCTCTCCAATTAGGCAGTGATCAGTTTTTTGCACAGATGTGACAGTGTTTTTTCCTAACACTGGTGGTTACTAGGGTCACTGTGTGGATGTGGCTTCATGCTGTGTAGATATGCTGGCATGGACACCACGCAGTCTGCAGCTCTAAGCTTTTGACTTTTGGTTTGGAAATTAGTGTTTTATTTTTTGTGTGTGAGACAGTCTTATTATGTCACCCTCAGTAGAGTGCTGTGGTGTCACAGCAACCTCTAACTCATAGGTTTAATAACTCTTAGGCTTAAGCGATTCTCTTGCCTCAGCTCCCAAGTAGCTGGGACTACAGATGTCTGCCACAACACCTGGCTAGTTTTTTTTTATTGCAGGTGTCATTGTTTAGCAGACCTGGACAAGGTTTGAACCCACCTACCTTGGGTGTATGTGGCTGGCACCCTAACCACTGGGCTAGGGCCACCAAGCCAAGGAAATTAGAGTGTTTTGTTTTTACTCTTTGTTGAAGTAATGTGCTTACAGACAAGTGTAGAGCCGAAGTCTATGGCCAAGCAGACACTCCTTGTCAGCTCCAGGTCAGGAGCAAAACCACCGCAGTACCTGTTCACTTTGAATGCAGGGCTTCTGCCAACACTCTGGCATGTGTCACTGGTGCACAAGTGTATGTCATCACTAGCACTCTAGGAGGCCATGTTGGGTGGATTGCCTGAGCTTAGGAGTTCAAGACCAGCCTGAGCAAGAGCAAGACCCATCTCTAAAAGTAGCCAGGCATCGTGCCTATAGTCCCAGCCACTTGGGAGGCTGAAGCAAGCAAGAGACTCACTCGAGCCCAAGAGTTTGAGGTTGCTGTGAGCTATGACACCACAGCATTTTACCAAGGGTAACAAAGTGAAACTGCCTCAAAAAAAAAAAAAGTATATGTCATCGCCAAATCCACCATTATAACTTAACTGCTTGGTTTTCTCCTAAGAGTTTTATGGTGCTAATTTTATTATTTTTGTGCCATTGTGAGCTAATTTTTGTATATGGGGTAAGGTAGGAATCTAACTTCATTCTTTAGCATAGAGATAACTAGTTTTCCTAGAACCAGTTCTGAGACTGTCTTTTCTCCAGTGTATGGTCTTGGCAATCTTGTATAAAATCATTTGACACCACGTGTGGGGATTTATTTCTGCCCTTGCTGTTCCATTCTTTTTTTTTTTTTGCTGTTCCATTCTTTTGATCTGTGTCTGTCTTTATGCCAGTGCCACACCATCTTGACTGCTCTTGCTCTGTAGTAAGTTTTCAAAATGGGAAGTGTGTCTTTCAGCTTTGGTTTCTTCTAGATTGTTCTATTAGTGATCCCTTGAGATTGCACATGAATATTAGGGCCAGCTTGTCAATATAAGCAAAGCCAGCTTAGGTACTGATAAGGATTACATTGCATTTGTAGGTCACTTTGGGCACCCTTAACCATTTTAGCAGTGGCACGTCTTCCTGTCCATGACTGTGAGCTGTCTACTTACTAAGTTCTTTTTACACTTTTCAGTGATTTTTCTGTGGTTTTTTAGAGTATTAGACTTACACTTCTTTTGTTTATTCCTCAGTATTATTTTTGATATCATTGTAAATACAATTTTCTTTTTTATTAAAGAGTTTTTAAAATTTTTTTTATTAAATCATTGCTGCGTACATTAATGCAATCATGGAGTATAACGTGTTGGGTTTTTTTTTTTTTTTCCAGTTTTTGGCTGGGGCTGGGTTTGAACCCGCCACCTCAGGCATATGGGGCCGGTGCCCTAATCCGTTGAGCCACAGGCACCACACGTACAATTTTCTTTTTTTTTTTTTTTCTTTTGAGACAGAGCCTCAAGCTGTCACCCTGGGTAGAGTGCCATAGCATCACAGCTCACAGCAACCTCCAATTCCTGGGATCTAGCGAGTCTCCTGCCTCCGTTTCCCAAGTAGCTGGGACTACAGGCGCCCACCACAACACCTGGCCATTTTTTGGTTGCAGCCGTCATTGTTGTTTGGCTGGCCCGGGCTGAATTTGAACCTGCCAGCTCAGGTGTATGTGACTGGTGCCTTAGCCCGTTGAGCAGGCACCAAGGCACCAAGCCCGTACAATTTTCTTAAAATCATTTTGATACTCTTTGTTGCAAGTGTGTGAAAATACAGTAGGTTTTTGTATGATAATCTTAACATGACCTTGTTGAAGTCATTTATAAGTTTTAATGGTTTTAGTAGTTTCCTTGGGATTTTCTACATACAAAATCACTTCATCTGTGAATAGTTTTCCTTCTTTCTTTCCAAACCAGATGCCTTTTATGTCCTTATCTTGCCAATTGGTCCTGGCTAATACTGAGCACAGTGCAGACAGAAGTGGTGAGAACAGGAACTTTGTTTTGCTCCTTACCTCTCGGGAAGTATCCAGGCTTCTGCCATTTGAGTGAGCTGTGAGTTGTAGGTTTTCATAGATGCCTTTTACAGGGTAAGAGAGTTCCCTTATATTCTTTGATTGTTAAGTGTTTTATTTTTAGCTGTATATAGATACATTATTTTCTAGTTGAAGTAGTCAGTAATGCTTTTAGGACAACATGTTTGCAGCACTTTAGGGAGAGTGACATCTAGGTCAGTGACAGACTGCCTTATACAGCAGTGCCTTATCCATAAGATAACAGTAGGTCTCCCCATGAGCGCTCTGTATTTAGATGTGATTAGAGATATGGGTGCTTCCCATCATGTTATAGCTGCCTGTAGCTTGCAGTGCGGTGACGCACAGTAGGCTATGTGTGTGCAGCCTTGTGGGTGTGCTCCCCCACCCCTAGGTTTGTGTGGGGGTGACTGATGTCCACACCGTGGTGAATCATCTGTCTCAGAACATGTCCTCATTGTTAAATGACACGTGACTATAATTTGTTTAACCTTCTCCCAGTTGATGAACATGTAGGTTCTTTTGGGTTTTCTTCACGGGCACCAGCTATGTATTAGTCAACGTTGAGTATTTTTAGAGCAGCTCTGGGTGCCAGACGTTTTCAGGGCTGAGGATACAGCAGTGGCAAAAGACAGTGACTCTATCTTCCTGGGCTTTCCAGCTGGAGGAAGGTGAAGTAAGCCCTTCAGTTCAGAGGAGGTGCGGGTCTGTGAGGGCGATGGCTCTGCTAATGGCTCTGACTCAGCTGGTGAGCTGCTGTCCTGGCCACTGTGGCCAAGACTCAGTGCACTTCCAAGGGTTTATCCCATATGTGCAGGAGTGGGGATGACTGTGTCCTGCGACTGCCCACATATGTTCTCAGGTGTGGTCCAGAAACCTTTTTCTCTCCTCTCCTTGTATCCTCACACCCCCAGGTTCCTTGGCTTCCTTGCCCTGCCATGGCCTTTAGCAGATGTCTCCTGGGGCTGCCCCTGGGCTGCAGGGAGTTAGAGGGCAAGTATCAGCTGGCCTGTGTCATACAGCCACTGACTAGGTGATTTCTGGGCAGGAGTGGAGGTAGCACAGACAGTGAAGATGAGGAAGAAGAAGAGGATGAGGAGGACGAGGAAGGTGACAACCGGGGAGCCCATGGAAACCCCACCTACCCCTCCTGTCCAAGCCCTATCCTTCAGCCCTCAGGTGAGTAAGGAGGTGCCTGTGGCCAGGTGCAAGGTTGCCTGCCTGACATCAAGCTCACCCTTTGTCCTGCCCCCCTCTGTCCTAGGCCCCAGCTGGACAGCCACCTTTGACCCAGTGCCTACAGACGCCCCAGCTGGCTGCTGTATCTCCAGAGAAGAGGAGCTATGCTCTGGGCCCCCAGCCCCACAGGGGACCCCCAATGTGTCCCAAGGCCTCCCCGCCCAGAGCCTGGCCTGCCCTCCAGTCCACGATGCCCTGCAGCTCAGGTAAGCACAGAACTTGCTGGGGTAGCTGAGGCCAGCAGGCTATTGCCGGGTCCTAGTCTTCTTTTTGGGCTCCAGTGCTGACTGCAGCTGCCCCCGTAGACACTCGTATTGCTTACAGGTCTCAGGAGCCCCTGCTCCCCTCAGCACCTCAGGAAGCCACAGATGGCAGCAAAGTAGCGGAGCCCTCAGGTGAGCCTCCCCTGATGCCTGTTGCTTGAGATTGGCCTGGCCAAATGGGAGCCTGCTGGGGGGCAGGGGTGAGTCCTGGTCTCTGCTTCCTCCACAGCCCCCTGCCAGGCATTGGTCAGCATTGGGGACATCCAGGCCACCCTCCATGGGATTTGCTCCACCCCCAGCTCCTCGGACAGGTAATAAGGGTTGGGGAGCTGCTAAAGGGAAAGCAGGTACCAGGGGAAGCCTTTTCTTCCTGGTTGAGGTGGACTCTGGTTTGATCCTGAACCTGAGCTACTCCAAGTCACCTTTGCAGGACTCCAGGGTCAGCTTTAAATTCCCCATGTCTTCTTTTAGGAGCCCCAAATTCTTGAGTTCTGGGGTCATAGAAAGACTCCTGGGAGAGTCAGGGGTATGCAGAACAGTCCTGTGGGGACCAGCTCCTGGGGGCAGCTGGATGAGAGTCATGATGCAGGTGTTGCTCATCTCTCTGTGTCCTGCCATCTGATCTTTATTCTCATGGCCACTTGTGTGGTCACTGAGCATCTTCTCAGTGCTGGTTTGCCACAGGAGGCCCCTTCCAATGGGGCAGGTGACAGGTGCATATCCCACTCAAGACTACCTGGGTGGTGCAGGTGTGAGGCATCAGCCAAGGGAAAGGCAGATCTGACAGCCATACCCCTCTTGCCCACAGTGCAACCAGAGACCCCTCTACCTCTGTCCCAGACCCTGGGGCCTCCCAGACCACAGAGGGGGAGAAGAGCCCAGAGCCCATGGGGCCTCCCCAAAGCCAGAGGTGAGTAGGAGCAGCAGGGGAACAGGGTGGGACCAGCAGAGCAGGGAATGACCCTGGGTTGTCTCCTGTCTCCTTAGCAGTGCCCTACAGTCTCCTTCGATGCCCAGTGGCTCCACCCCAAGAGGGTCCGCGTCTCTGGGCCCCCAGTGAGTATGGCCATGGCTGGGGGACAGGTGAGGGGCCAGGTCTGCTGAACCCTCACTTGACGTCTCCCTCTGTTCTTAGGTAGCTGCCTGCCCTTGGTGGCCGGATCCTCCGTCCTCCTCATGGACCTCCTGGATGGGGGCAGGGCGGGTCTCCCATGGCCTCCATTGCCCTCATCACCCCAACCCCACGTTCTCTCCTCTGGACTCCCGGAAGGCTGGTGCCAGGGAGGCCCCCCCATTTGCACTGAGAAGAGAAGTTTGGGAGCATTGCCTCCTAAAATAAAGATAGAGTCAAATAAGAGAGAGCAGAGAGAGAGGCGTATATTATATATTATGCAGAGAGGGAGGAGGCAAAGGAGCCAGGGTGTGTACTGGGCCCTGCTCCAGAGCACCCCCTTCCTGTCCCGTCCCAGCAGGGGCTGGCATTGGCATCGCACCCTGTGCTGTGGTGCAGATGCCCACATTGGCCCTTCAGCTCAGGTCCACCTCGGGGAAGGCCCAGCAAAGTAGGGGGCATCAGAGGAGTTTGAGTTGGGGCTGTGCCTTTGCTCAGACCCTGCACTTCACCCAGGCCAGCCAGCTCTGGGGAGAAGGGCTCCACGAGAACATCCCCCGGGGCCCTGAATCGGGGTTTGGCTGGGTGTCCCTGCGTCTCAAGGGCCTGGGGTCCCAGCCCCATTGCCAAGTGGCCTTGTCCCAGCTCCCTCCTCCCAGGTTGGCGTGAGTGTGTGTGCGTTCGTGCCGAGCTTCTATTTCATATTGCAAATATAAATAAAGGAAGACAGTTTATGATGCTTGTTGGTCAGACATTGAGTTCTGGGGTAAGTTGGGGTAAGCCTGTGCGGTCCCTGCACCCCTGCATCAGGGCCTCTCACGTGTGCCACAGGTCACCTGTGGGAGCGACTTTCATTAGCCTGTGAGACTATGTTCTTAAATCTTTTTTTAAATTTCAGATTAATATGAGGGTACAATTATGTTACAATGTTTACATTTGTTAGGTAAAATCCCAGTTGTAGGTGCATCCCGTCCTGCACCCAAAGAAATGTGACATGTACCCTTACATGCTGCTCATTAGGTGGGTCTCCTCTTAAATCCTGACGGCTAGCCCAGGCCTGGCCCTGGGTGGGGGTGAGGAGAGTGACTTCTGCTCAGACTAAGTTAACCACTTCCTGGGAGAAAGGGAGATGGTCAGGTGGGCTGTTGATCCAGGCCCCCTGGTCCCTGCTCCCGCCCACATGTGCTTGTGCCATATGTGTGGGCAGGAGGGGTCATCCCAACCACTTGGCCCTTCAGGCTGAGGACTGGCAGGAGGTGGCTGAGTGAGGTGGCCCTGTCAGAGCCTCCCCACCCCCCTCAGCTGCTGGCAGGATAGGACTGTTGAGGGAGGTCAGAGTCCCTGTTCCCGCTGCTTTGTGGCTTTCTGTGCCGGTCCTTACGGATGGGTGTGGGCGTCCAGCAGCCCCATGCCTGATGGCAAGGCCAGGCACCCAGCACCCAGTAGGTCTGGGTATCCAACAGGAAGGTGAAGCACTGCCAGTGTGCAGTGTGGCTGAGTGCTGCAGATAAGCCATCTGGGAAACCTTTGTCTTGGTCACCCCTGCATGGAGTGTAGGCTGGGTCAGGATGAGTGTTGCCACTGTGGGTCACTGTTGGTTTGCGAGCCACGGTAGGTTGCTGGGACTCAGCAGGAGTAGCTGCAGCCTGTCCTCAGCACTCACATGTCTGTCCTTGTCAGCGGTTGTGGTCACTTATGGCCTGTGGGGCTCTGAGGGGGACCCCTCCGTATCCTCCTCTGTGGTCCTCCTGGCCAGCAGGGAGGGGTAGCTATTGGAATTCTGTACCCTGTCCCTTCTTATTGGCTGGTCACAGGACAATGGGGGGGGGCATTTGTGGGCCTCACCCCATATTCCAGTGTTAGGGAAGAGGGACCCCTGGGTCCCGAAGGGTGCCTTATCACTGGATGCCAGGCGAGGCCATCCTGGGGTGGGAGCACTATCTCTCTGGGCCCTGTTATCAGGTGCAGAGTTCATAGGACGTTCCTCTCCTCGGGTTAACATGTAACCACGAACCTTCCCCTCCACACCCTGAAGCCACGAACTTAATCTAAGATAGGCTGCTCTGGAGTGTCACAGGCCAACATGGACGCTGCCAAAGAGGGGCTGCCTCCCAAGACCGGCTTCCTAGTCCAAGTGAGAGCCACCGTGGGTGTGGGAGCCTCGGGGCCTTGGAGAGGTGGTTGGGGCCCCCAAGAAGCTGGTCTGGGGTCCTGAGGTCCTGATCCTTGTGGGTCAGAGGCCTGAGTTTCTAGGTCATAGAGGAGGTTGAAGATCCTCCGTGAATAGGTCATACCTGGCCAGCTTGGGTGTTGAGTGGGGGTGGGCAGCAGCTAGGAGATTGGAGTTCCAGCCTGGGAAGGTCTGACCCTCAAGAACTGGGTGCTGGCTTAGCGCCTGTGGCTCAAGCAGCTAAGGTGCCAGACACATACACCTGAGCAGGTGGGTTTGAATCCAGCCTGGGCCTTTCAAACAATAATGACAGCTACAACCAAAAAAAAACAAAAAAACAGCTGGGTGTTGTGGTAGGGTATGTAGTCCCAGCTACTTGGGAGGCGGAGGCACAAGAATCGCTTAAGCCCAGGAGTTGGAGGTTGCTGTGAGCTGTGATGCTACAGCACTCTACCCAGGGCGAC
This sequence comes from Arctocebus calabarensis, assembly GCA_963573935.1. Lineage (NCBI taxonomy): Eukaryota > Metazoa > Chordata > Mammalia > Primates > Lorisidae > Arctocebus > Arctocebus calabarensis. The sequence continues at coordinate 2,598 of CAUYON010174099.1, read as the reverse complement.
AGTTTGAGGGTCTGTCTCAAAAAAAAAAAAAAAAAAACGGGTGCTGAGCTCAGTAGCTCAGCAGCACCCACGCCTCCCCCCAAAGTCCCCGAGCCTCTACAGGTGGCTGAGCCCCTTCATCCTCACCTGCTCCATCTACTTCCTCCTCTGGATTCCCGAGGACCAGCCGTCCTGGGTCAGCGCCCTGATCAAGTGCTTGCCGGTGATCTGCCTGGCGGTGTTCCTGTGGGCCTTGCGCTTGAGTGGGGGCTATGCCCAGCTCCTCCAGGGAGCCCTCTTGTTCTCGGCTGTGGGGGATGCCTGCCTAATCTGGCCTGAGGCCTTCCTCCATGGTGAGCAGGGACCTTGTTGTTACACATTCCAGCTGGCCACACGGAGGGGCCCGGGGTGCAGGGAGGCTTCCGCTGGTGCTCGTGGCTGGAGGTACTGGGAGTGCTGGAGACACAGGGGACCAAGGCAACTTGCAGTGTAGTGAGGGGGTGGGGTCAGATGGCAATAAGTTAGAAGGTGGGGGTGGCATGGAGGACAAGGAAGGCGAGGTTGTCCAGTTGAGTAGGGCAGTCAAGAAAGGCCTTCCTGGGTGGTGGGGGTAGGGCACTCACACCATATACTGAGGGTGTTGGGTTTGAACCCAGTCCCGGTCAAACTGCAACAACAATAACAACAACAAAAAACAGCTGGGTGTTGTGGCAGGCGCCTGTAGTCCCAGCTACTTGGGAGGCTGGGGCAAGAGAATAGCCTACCAGTAGTTGGAAGTTGCTGTGAGCTGTGATGCAATATCACTCTACCAAGGGCAATAGAGTGAGACTCTGTCCCTTTAAAAAAAAAAAAAAAAGGCTCGGTGCCTGTAGCTCAAGCCACTAGGGCACCAGCCACATAAGCCAGAGCTAGTGGATTTGAATCCAGCCAGGGCCCACCAAACAACAATGACAACTACAACCAAAAAATAGCCAGGTATTGTGGTGGATGCCTGTAGTCCCAGCTACTTGGGAGGCTGGGGCAAGAGAATTGCTTAAGCCCAAGGGATGGAGGTTGCTGTGAGCTGTAATGCCATGGCACTCTACCCATGGTGACAGTTTCACCACACACACACACACAAAAGGCCTTCCTGAGGAGGTGACATCTGGGTAGTCTTAGAGGAGGTTCCTGTGTCCATGGTGGGAGATCAAATGTGCAGGGCCTGCAGTGGGCTGCATGTCCTGTAGGCCAGGGTGGCTAGAGCAGAACGTCCAGGCAAGGTGCCGTGCAGGTTGAGTAAGGCCTGGGTATAGGCGTCCCGAGCAGAGCAAGGATGGGCAGCATGTGATGTCCACATCCACTGCTCCAGACTGAGGGCAGGGAGAAGTTGGGAGGCCCTGAGGAGGCTTAGGCTAAGGTTCGGGCTGGGGCTTGGGGATAGTCCTCCGCTCGAGCCCTGAGTGTTGCCCAGGCAAAAGGAAGGCCAATGCTCCCCTCTCTCCCTCTCCACTTCTCCCGTATCTCCCACCAGGCATGGCTGCCTTCGCCGTGGCCCACCTCCTCTACTCTTGGGCCTTTGGCGTCTGCCCACTGCGGCCAGGCCTGCTGCTACTCCTCGTTCTGGCCTCTGTCCTGTACCAGAGTCTGCTGCTGCCGCACCTCCAGCCTGACATGATCCTGCCCTTAGTGGCCTACGTACTGGTCCTGAATGTCATGCTGTGGCGTGGCCTGGCCTGTGGTGGCAGTGCTGGCTGGGGTGCCCTGCTTTTTGCTTTCTCCGACAGCGTGCTGGCCTGGGACACTTTCGCCCAGCCCCTGCCCCAGGCCCGCCTGGTGACCATGAGCACCTACTACACAGCACAGCTCCTCATTGCGCTGTCGGCTCTCAGGACCCCAGGGCCCAAGATGGACTGAGTCAGGAGCCAGGTGGGCTGGTGTCCATGGCCTCCCACGCTGCCCCTGCCTAAGAGACACCTTGGCGGCAAAGCTTCCCGACTTGTCTGCAGCCGGCAGGCTCCAGTTGGGGACATTTGTGGAATTCCACATTCAGCACAGGGTTCCAGCTGCCCTCCCTTGGTTCTGATTCTAGATTGCAGGCTCCCCAGCAGACCCACACCCAGACCCTGCCCCTCTACCCAGTTCTCTATTCTCTGTCGTTCCCCAAGGTCTCCCAGCCCCATCCTCACTACTGAGGATCTATTTTTTTGTTGCCTAAGTAAAGTGTGTGTGTGCTGCCCACCCAAAATGTCTGTGCTGCCATTATTCTGGGACAGGGGTTGGGGTAGGATCTTTCATGGATGGTGGAAGTTACCAACAGCAGACGTTTCTTACCCTGTGAACTGGACCTGTGCGGGATGGAGTCCTTGGCAGGGCCCTTGTTTCAAGTAAGGATCGTACATAACTGGGGCCGAGACAGTACTGGCCCCTGCAGTGGTCCCTAGGGCCACTGACAAGCTACAAACTGGGTGCCTTGAGATAAACTTAACTGGCCAGGTGAGGTGGCTCACACCTTTAACTCCAGCACTCTGGGAGGCCAAGGCTGGGGGATCTCTTCAGCTCAGGAGTTCCGGACCATCCTGAACAAGAGTGAGATCTTGTTTCCACTAAAAGTAGAGAAACTAGCCGAGTGTGGTGGCGGGC